>OZ026614.1:65542966-65547966 GCA_964020975.1 Hermodice carunculata | reverse complement strand
AGTCATGATGTTTAAAATATACAAATTATGGGTAATTAAAATTTTAAAAACATTACATCTTCAAAATATTATAGATAGACATAAAGTTATAACTGACACACATAGGTTTGAGACATCTGGCAAATCCAATAGCATGCAAACAAAAGATGGGGAATTTTAATGTATGTTAAATTCAGTGAATTTCCCAACAATCCACATTTTGACTGGGGCTTCTGCTGTACTGCATGTTACAGGCCTCCATGGTGCTAGGCAACCATTTTGCATTCATGATACTTGAACCTGTCTCATAGGCAGCCTTTTAGCCATGCCTGCTAGGTGTATGGTTTGAAAGGTTTGGGTCTTGTGGCAGATGGCAGGGGGGGGGGGGAACTCCAACAACTGTGTAATGAGGTTCTCAATAAAATACAGAATATCTCCTTCTGTTCATGGAAGAAACATATCTGCTCCATGTTCACACTATAATAAATGCTGGGCAGAGCTGTAAGTGCACCACCACTGAGAGTGACCAGTATCATAGCTGGTCTGTTTTCGGCCTGAGGCTAGGAGTCTGCTGGCTTATCAGTCCCAAGGGATCAGAGGGACTGGACTTCTAGGCAGAACAAGCCTGAGTGTACCCTCTGTTAAAAATAGACTGCATACAAAGCTGAGTTTGCTAGACCCATCAAAGCCTGGACTTACAGTCCTCAATGACATTTTTCATTATTTGGTGAATTTTGAAACAGTGTGTGTATTTGTGTCACCTCAGTAGACACTTTCATGTCTTTGTTTTCTTGTAACCAGTGAGATGAAGCCTGTTCTTCATAGCCAATACTGAGTCAGTATAGTGCATGTCTCAGTTCACAGGTACAGTACCGATCGAAAGTCTTTTGACACCTCCACGCGCTGACCGCGCGCGACTCTCGCGCTGACCACGGCAGTACGCGGCCATGGACCGAGCACTTTCCGGGCCGGCACCCGCGCTGACTCGGGCGAGTTACCCTGCGGACATGCCGCGCCTGTGGAGACGGCCGCGGAGGACCGAGACGTAAAGATGTTGACATGTATACCTACTGTAAAGTATCAGTTTCAACGAATGGCCTGTTGTCTTCACGTGAAATATCATTATACATTAATGTGGGACCGGGCTGGACATGAATCTAAAGTGATCTTTGATATTTTTCTTCGAGTTGGACTAAGAGAACGTAAGGATTTATTTTGTACAGTAGTAGAATGACAAGGACGAGGTACACGTACATGCAGAACCACTCTCAGTGCCACAGTTTACGAATCACCCTTCACAAGCACTAACCATGGCATTCTTATTTTGGGTATCGAGAATCCCAGCATATTGTCAACAGATCGAGTCTGCTGTGTGTGCCACAACTATCAAAAAAAAAAAAATATCCGGTCACTCGAGTGGACTTCATCAGAAATACCACCCTCCAGTGTTAAGATTTTACTGCCAATAAAATAATTGAGCTAGTGCAACGCATTTGTTCCTTCACTGACCGATGGGCGCCACCGCGGTCTTGCCGTTGGGTCGTTCACCTTTAATTTTGTTCCAGAAACATGAACAGAATATTCGTACACGTCGAGGCCTACAAGTACGATTGTTCGAATGGTAAAAGTAAAACTTGTAAGTTACATGTGACTTGTGAGATTAGTGACCAGTGCTTCGCTTTCAGCACTGAGTTGGAAACCCTTGATAGCAATAACCAGTTAGCCCATACATGCCATGGGCCGGTAACAAATAACATACATACATACATACATACATACATACATACATACATACATACATAAACAAACCGAGTGGCTATAACATGCACACACGAAGTCTGGGCTGCAGAGCTGTCAATCATTTGCTTGCTGTCCTGGAGAGTCTCGTGACGCAGGCAACTGGCAGGGTGCCAACATTACCATACTGCACCATTTGGTTTGTGGGCTGTTTGAAGTAGCGTCGGCAGCAAGGAGCTAGCTTCAAACTTTCAGCTTTAAGCGCGTGCCTTTGGCACAACAAAAGCTGGTCATACCAATATGCCGACATGTCAAAATATCGTCACTTCAGGGGGAGGGAGCCAAAAAAAACCCCACAGGTCAGGACTGGCCAACAAACTTTGATGCCGAAATATAACTATTATTGAAATATGGCCGACAAGTGATCGACCCATTCAATTTCAACTTCAAGCACCAGTCCGAGGGCTAACTTGTGCCGGGATGATGTGATGACTACTGCCTGATGATCAACACACACACTTGCACACGCACAATTTCTTGCCTGTGCACTTCCACCAAATTTCAGTTCTTGCGAGTTATGTGACCATCACATGGTGACGGCCATTTGAAGTGCCGGCATCATTCAGAATTTCAATGGTCATCTGGGCAGTCATGAGTCAGTATTTTGACATTACAATGACAATGTACCCATCCTTGATTTCCCATTTAATTATTATTATTATTATTATTATTATTATTATTATTATTTTTTTTTTTTTTTTTTTTTGTCTTTTCTTCCTTGCCAAGTGACTGATTGTGAAAAGTTACAGCGACTCAGAAATGTGTTCAATTTAGCCCTCATGTGTAACTATGCCTAAATCAATGATTCCACACATAATACGGCCATCAAAATCAAATGCAGGTGCATGAAAAATGCCAGTCCGTTGTTACCATTTTGCTGACGGCAGGGATACAGTGTCAGCAGGCTTCCATGTAGGCCCAAAACAGTTCCATGGAACTCTTATCAAAATCGACCGCAAGAAGAGGGCTATCGCACGTTAAAAAAAAAAAAAATGTTAAATTATGTCGAAGTTAATAGATCGATTAATTCTGTATACACATTGTTGAAGAAAATGCTAGCCGTGATGCCCTGTGGACATTGATGGGCTTGTCCGTTGTCATGGGTGACCACAGCATGACCACGAAGAGAATTTTTCTGGTCACGTGATCGATATTTTCCAGAAACTGAGAAACGGAAGCCTGCGTGTCTCGCGTGCCACCGGCAAACAAGTCGAAACTTTTATTATCATCTTTGCAGTAGCCGTGGAAATTTTCTTTGTGCTTTCTAGTCAAATTCGGTGTGCAGGTAATCTATTCTACGCTTTGAAATCAAGAGTGAAAGTGCACACTGACCAGGGATGCAGCTCAAGCATATACGGCCTCCCGCAGCCACACCCACACGGCCACAATCACAGAGCACAAAATTGCAATCGTCTTTTAACTTTTCGTTGTATTCCCTCTTTAAACACAACATCTGCATGTATTATGGCAGTATATCTAACACCCAAGGATAGTTACATATTAATTCGTTACCGTTAGGCTGGAAATGTTTTGGTTCTACAAAACTCGTTTTACCAGCCTTACTGCCAAATACTGGTTGCTGTGGACCATTGCCATGGCATTACTGGCTACCGTACGTTAATTGTTATGAACATTAGTTGTCATCTGTACATTTGCAACGGACATGGAAAACCTTTGCCTCGAAAAATAAAACTATTTGTGTGAAAATATGAATTGATCGGCAAATATTTATTTTATTTTGTGATGCTTCTAATAAAATAAAAATTTAAAAAAAAAAAAAAAAAAACAACGAAAAAAAAAGAAAAAGAAAAAAAAAAAACAACAACATCAAAATAGTTAAACAGTTATGGCGGCAATGCACATTAGCCCGAGTTTGCACAGATTATGAGAGGTCATCCCACCAGAAAAAAAAAAGGGGGGGGGGGGGGGGAGGACAAAGCCTGGTAGGTCATTTTATAACAAAATGTATTCTATCTGTTATGTCTATAATATGCTGGTGTCTCTTAATCATACAGCAACACCCAGCATGCACGCTCCTCAGACTTATAAAATCATGTAGGCCTATAACAATCTTGTATGCTTGTTGTACGTTTACACTGCATTCACGGGCTCTTTGCTACCCCCCCCCCTCCCCAAAGCAGCACCATTTAACCTCAAATGATATGAAACCCCAATAGTTCCTCTCTGAAAAGTTAACTGGTTTGACGCCGTTAATAAATTTGCTGAATATACAAAATTAAAAAAAAAAAAAAAGAAAAGAAACAAAACTCATAACTGATGTCGTCTGTATTCTTCCACCTTTCTCTTTCCGTTGTACGAGCTTAGTTAAAATTCCCACTGCTAAAATTAAATTTCAAATCACTCATTTTCTCTTTGTATATACACACAGAAAAAATTCTCAACTAAAAACAAAAGAAATTAAATATCTTTCAGTTATGTAATTTTGAAGAAAGGAAAAGAAATAGATGAGAAAAAAATATTTGATTCCCCTGTAGTATATTCAATGAGACCATCTGTCTGTCTCCCTATAGAAGCCGAATTATAAGAGAAAGGTCGTAGGGACAAATGAATTGAAAAAACAGTACCTTTTCAGCCTAATGTAATTGGGGAAAAAAGAATGAAAAGGAATGAGAGAAGCAGCTTTCAGCTTTTCATTTGGGTTTATCCAAAAAAAAAAAAAGAGAGAAAAAATCATGCAAATCAGAGCAGTCTGGCCGCGTAATACACACATGCATGTGTTAATTGCTCCCCTGCTGTTTGGTCATCAGATCGTTATCAACTGATCCCTTTACCGCAGTGATGATTGACCTGGGAAAAAGCCAAGAGTGGACTCTTCATTCTTCGGCCCATACAATGCATCACGTTAATGTTCTCCGTGTTGTTGTCTCGTGTGTCTTTTCGTGTCCAAGAACCCGATTTAAATATTTGGCATCAGCAGTAATATGTCGGGCTATTAAACACTATACCCTTTATTGGTGGGACTACAACGTACAAGACCAAGTGAGCAGTTTTCCAAATTCCATGCATGGTGCGCGCATTCCCTTTGCGCCCAGACGGGATCCTGTTGACTGTGGTTAGGCCCGTTTCATGGAAGTCCATGGGTATTATCATCCTGTTTGGTTTTCTCTCTATATCCCCCTCCCAAAACAAACGAAAAAAAGAGGTGGAGAGAGAGAGAGAGAGAGAGAGAGAGAGAGAGAGAGAGAGAGAGAGAGAGAGAGAGA
>OZ026614.1:65513766-65542766 GCA_964020975.1 Hermodice carunculata | reverse complement strand
TCTATAATGCCCCATGGAAACATAAAACACACAAGGAAAAAAATCACACAAACTCATTAGCTTTCAGTGTTTTATTGACACCCATAAATGTCAGAATTTGAACCATTTACAGGAATGGTCAATGGGCAGTGACCCATACCCTCAGCTTATGCATTTCAGTTTCACTTTCATTATGGGCCCTCAAATCATAGCCAGCTGTAGTGCTGGAAATATACCCCAAGTCCCTGCAGATACGAAAATGTCCATCTATGGCAATTTATACCACTCATTATAAGTTCACATTTTTACCCTCATTCCCTCTGGTGTCATATTTTCTTCTCTCAAATTGTCATGTGCTGCTTAAAAAATAAATTATAAAAGCTTTAGGCTTGCTCAGACATAATTCTAGTCAGACATAAACTTTTTTTTTTTTTTGCTTTCAGCTTACATGCAGTTCATCAGCACAAGCACCAGGAGACCGCTACACTATCAGTGTGTCACAAGGCACTACCAACATGCCACATAAATGTACATGTAGCAATCAGACAGAAAGCTGTACGTGCATAAGTACCACATATATATGTTGTGTAATAGATACAAGAAGGCTACAACCAGTCTGTGCTTAGCTCAAGTTGTAGTTGTACATGTATATTGCTGTTAAGTGAATTTTGGCAGGCTGAACATGTATATCAGAAGCGTTACCTTCAAGGAGTTATTACCCCTTTTTGATGCACCCACCTCCTGAAGTAACACTTCCTACACTCTATGAATCAGAAAATGATAAAGTGATATAATTATATCTGGGTGCCAACCCAGACATTCTCTCTCTCTCTCTCTCTCTCTCTCTCTCTCTCTCTCTCTCTCTCTCTCTCTCTCTCTCATCTCTCTCTCTCTCTCTCTCTCTCTCTCTCTCTCTCTCTCTCTCTCTCTCTCTCTCTCTCTCTCTCTCTCTCTCTCTCTCTCTCTCTCTCTCTCTCTCTCTCTCTCTCTCTCTCTCTCTCTCTCTCTCTCTCTCTCTCCCCTTGACGACCAAATTTGTCTGAAGTTTTTCTCAAACTCTATTATTCTAAAAACCACCAAACTTGCCATTATGACTGACCCACCAGTGAAATTAGGCACCTGACTTGGAATAGTCATGATAAAAAATACACAAATTATGGGCAATTAAAATTTTAAAACATTACATCTTCAAAAATATTATAGATAGACATAGGTTTGAGACATCTGGCAAATCCAATAGCATGCAAACAAAAGATGGGGAATTTTAATGTATGTTAAATTCAGTGAATTTCCCAACAATCCACATTTTGACTAGGGCTTCTGCTGTACTGCATGTTACAGGCCTCCATGGTGCTAGGCAACCATTTTGCATTCATGATACTTGAACCTGTCTCATAGGCAGCCTTTTAGCCATGCCTGCTAGGTGTATGGTTTGAAAGGTTTGGGTCTTGTGGCAAATGGCAGGTAGGGGAACTCCCAACATCTGTGTAATGAGGTTCTCAATAAAATACAGAATATCTCCTTCTGTTCATGGAAGAAACATATCTGCTCCATGTTCACACTATAATAAATGCTGGACAGAGCTGTAAGTGCACCACCACTGTGACTGACCAGTGTCATAGCTGGTCTGTTTTTGCCTGAGGCTAGGAGTCTGCTGGGCTTATCAGTCCCAAGGGATCAGAGGGACTGGACTTCTAGGCAGAACAAGCCTGAGTGTACCCTCTGTTAAAAATAGACTGCATACAGAGCTGAGTTTGCTAGACCCATCAAAGCCTGGACTTACAGTCCTCAATGACTTTTTTCATTACTTGGTGAATTTTGAAACAGTGTGTGTATTTGTGTCACCTCAGTAGACACTTTCATGTCTTTGTATTCCTGTGACCAGTGAGATGAAGCCTGTTCTTCATAGCCAATACTGAGTCAGTATAGTGCATGTCTCAGTTCACAGGTACATGTACATGTAGTTTTGAGACAGCATCTGTTGAAATTTGTTTATGTAATAAAGGAACAAAGACAGTTGTATTGCATGTACATACACATCCCTCTGAATTATAATATGTGTACACTGTACATACACATATACTAATCAATACTGCCCAGAAGGGCCAACTCTCTCATGAGTGGGCACTTTTCTCTGGTCAAGAGGGTGCTCACTGTAGAGAGGTTTCACTTTACAGTGCTACCTTCAATTTAAGACCACCCCTAATGCCAGACAAAAGTGGTCACATAGGACAGGTGGTCTTTCATCTCAGACAAATATACAAAAAATAAAAGGCCAATGTCTTTCTTTCTTTCTTTCTTTCTTTCTTTCTTTCTTTCTTTCTTTCTAGTCATGATGTTTAAAATTATGCAAATTTTAGAGGCAACAAAAATTTTAAAAGCACCACATCTTCCAACCTGTTGCAGATGGACTCAAAATTTCAATGTGCATATATACCTTTGTAACACTTGCCACTATAATGGACAGTACAGTTGTAGAATTTTAAATTATGCTAGTAAGGGCACTGAAAATTTTAAAAGTTGAATATCTCAAAAACTATTGCACACAGAGATGCCATTCCAACTTCGATTTATAGGTTTGTGGCAAAGCCACATCCAATGAGCCATGAACCAAAGTTGTAGGATTTTAATTTATGCAATCTAGGTGAATATGCAAAATGTAAATCTTTAATAGCTTCAAAACTATTATAGAGGTGCCATTCCTACTTCCATTTATGGGTTTGCAGCATAGCCCCGTCCAATGAACAATAAACCAAAGTTCTAGGTTTATAATTCATGCAAATTAAGCAAATACACAAAATTAAAATGTTGAATAGCTTGAAAACTATTATAGATAGTAGTTTCATTCAACCTTCACTTCATAAGGTTGGGACACGGCCACATCCCTTGAAACAAGAACCAAAGCTGAGCATTTTAATTTATAAAAATTAGGTTAATACACGAAATTTTGATTATGCTGAACAATGGCAAAGTATAGCATTTCAAACTATGGCAAAGTATAGCATTTCAAACTGTGCTCATTTTGAAGGCAACCAGACAGATTTGCTGTGAAACAAATCTTTTCCAGTTTTCTTTTGCACTGGCACGGTGTGCTGCTATTAGAATGAATATGGGGCATATGGTAAAAGGCGGAACAGAACTGCCGGAACCACTCGTTCTGACCTCGTTCGGGGGTTGGGGGTGGGGGTGGGGGGGGGGATGTCTCTTATATTATACACATTTCTCCAGCCTCTTTCACCTTCCAGACCTAGTTGACACTTTTATCTTTCTTGCCTGGTAATACTATTAGCTATTAGGATAGTTCCACAGCACCTGATACTAGTCTACTGCAATAGACCAGTTCATAGGACTCCAGTTTATTCGGTTCACTTCGGGAAGCGCCCCCTGCTTTGTTATGTCTGGTTGCCAACCTAAACACTTTGTGTTTTTGAAGAATTTTTTTTCTTTCCTTCTTTTTTTCTCCTTTACAACCAAATTTGTCCAGAGTTTTACTCGGCTGCTATTTTTCCGAAAACCACCAAACTTGCCATGGTGACTGACCTACCAATGAAACTGTGCACCTGGTTTGGAATAGTTATGATGTTTAAAATTATGCAATTGAGGGGCAATTAAGATTTTAAAAGCTCAATATCGTCCAAATTATTGCAGATAAACACAAAATTTCTATGTGCATATTGAGGTTTGAGGCACCTGCCAATAAAATGGACAGTAAATGAAAGTTGTGGAATTTCAAATTATGCTAATTAGGGGCATGGAAAAATTTAAAAGTTGAATATCTCCAAAACTATTATAGCCAGAGTAGCCATTCCTCCTTCATATTATAGGCTTGTGGCAAAGCCGCATCCAATGAACTATGAACCAAAGTTGTAGGCTTTTAATTTATGCGAATTAGGTTAATACTGAAAATTAAAATCTTGAATCATTTGAAAATATTATAGATAGTGCTGTTATCTGAACTTCAAATTAAAAGGCTTGTAACATAGCCGAATCCAATGAACCATACACCAAACTTATAAAATTTTAATTGATGCAAATAGGGTGAATGCACAAAATTTTGTTTTTTTTTGAATAACTTCAAAATTATTATAGAAAGAGGTGCCATCCCAACTTCAATTTAAAGGTTTGTAACATAGACCCATCCAATGAAACAAAACTGTAAAATTTTAATTTATGAAAATTAACTGAATACACACAATTTAAATCTTAAACAACTTCAAAACTATTATACATAGCGGTGATATCCAACTTCAATTTGTAGGTTTGGGACAAAGCCGCATCTAATGAACCATGAACCAAAGTTGCAGAATTTTAATAAATGCAAATTAGGTGAATACACAAAATTTAAATCTTGAATAGCTTCAAAACTCTCATAGAGGTGCCATTTCAAATTCACTCTGTATCTTTGTGACATAGGTGCATCCAATGAACCATGATGAACCAAAGTTTTAGGATTTTAATTTATGCAAATAAGGCTAATACACAAAATCTAAATCTTCAATAACTTCAAAGCTATTATACATAGAGGTATCACTGCAACTTCAATTTGTAGGTTTGGGACATAGGTGCATCCTATCAACCATGAACCAAAGTTGTAGACCTTTAATTTATTCAAATTATGCAATACACAAAATTAAAATCTTGAATAGCTTCACAACTGCTGTAGATAGTGGTGTCATTCAAACTTCAGTTTATAAGTTTGTGACATAGCCACATCCAATAAACCTAGAACCAAAGTTGTAGCATTTTAATTTATACAAATTAGGCCAATACACAAAATTTAGATTACGTTGAAAAATGGCAAAGTGTATCATTTCAAACTGTTTTCATTTTGAAGGCACCCATACAGATTTGCTGTGAAGCAAATCTTCTTTTCTAGTTATTCCTATTTTTTTCTACAGTTAACAAATGCCTGCAGCTGTGCCCAGGTAACAAATTTAATTGATGTCAAAAGGAGGTAATGTGTAAAAAGGGAAATAAAATCTATTTGAAACATGTTTCAACAAATGTCCAAGTTACTTCAGGCCTAACAAAAATATATGTGTGGTTCTGGTAGCCCGACTGACCCTACCGAAGAGGCCCGACCAAAAATAAATTTTATGACACATAAAAAGAAAGTTCAAGCCATCCTTCCCTAACAAAAAATTGATCAACCCCAAAAGATTGTATTGTGAAAGTGGCCATCGTGCAACATTATTTTGCAGTAAAGTCAACTCAAACACAGCATTTAATTTCAGTTTGTCTGGAGGGTTAACTTGGGTCGGGAAAACAGCATAGACCCAACATAGCTACTATTGTTTAGTGATCATAATATTTTGCAAGGTTCCAGGTGTCCATTCTCTGTTAGTTACAAATCCACATGTGACACGATTCCCTGGCACATCATATACATATTGGTGAGTACCATTTTGAACATGATGCTATGCATTGTGGGACAGTGGCACAAAATTACATTTGATTTGGATTTCAAAGCGAATCATGGCGACATGTTTTCAACACTGTTTGTAATGTACATGGATGAAAATGAATGAGGTAGACTGAACATTATATCATGTACCCAAGTTTGCACACAATAGTATTTGATCTCAAAATGCTTGGCACATGGTCTTGCACTATTTTTTGGATGATTGTTGTTTATTCATGGTCCGGCTTGCAAATATTTTCCTGGCTAGGTTTGGTAGATGGTAAGAGACCCAATATTTTATATACACCATAAAACAGCATATATCATGTCATTATTGATGCTCTGGAATATTTGCAAAATATATACTTTGGTTTCATATATTATAAACCCCAAAAGATTGTTCTATTACTATCCTCATTACAAATCATTGGGTGTGGAATCCACAATTTCCAAAATGGCAGCCAAGTCCGTGTGGCCTAGTCCCGATTGGATATTTTGAAGAGGCAGTATCTAAAATATATGTGTGATTAGTGTTAAGGGAAGGTTGATTTGTCGAATGAATGTAATGTACAATACATAACAGACTTCTGTAGTCTGAGCATTACCTAAAAATGTAAATAGAATATCCTGAAGTAACCAGTTGTGGGTGGTGGTGGGTCCCACAATAGGAATATTGTATCAGACACTGAAATTGCCCCCAGGCTATGAATTAGGTAGCAGCACTGGGCTGAGGGCCTACATGTAGATCAACTGCAGGGTCAAAGATGGAGTTTAGTGGAGAAGATTGCCCAAATAGTGACTACAGGTCCAAAACTACCAACAGGTTTTTATAATTATGGGCATCAAATGTTTCCCAGGCAATATTATAAGCCTCTATTAGAGAATTAGAAGTACTGTCAAACCTTGCATTTAGAGATGTCTATCCAGCCCCTGGTACCATGCATTTCACCCTGCCCACTTTGCTAGGCCTCAGTGTTTCCTGTGATAATATTGCAAATATGCTCTGACAGATGTTGCTCTTGAGTGGTGCACAAGTACCTCATTAGGTTATGATAAACTGATAAGATTTCTGGGTCACTGTGACCTATTTATACATCTGTATGACATATGTAATGATGAATACACACTTTATAAAGTTTTGACAGTGTTTCGTCAAAGACTAATTGGCTTACATTCTCACATTTGTTTGTGGTATTGAGGTCATTGTGTACAAATAATTACAGTGTATATGAATACAAGAAGCATTCCCTCACATTAGCATGTTTTCCTGTATCTTTTGCATCAGTAACAGGCCCACAAGTAAAGTTCCTCATATATTTTATTATTTCCATTCCAGCATCAACCTGCCCAGTCCACAGTCACTGGTATGAACATTGCCTGTCAAGTCATACATTGACTGCTCTTGCATATAAAACCCCCGGCCAAGGCCTTCACGAAATTAATAAGTACACGAATCAAAATGTGGAACGAATAAAACATGCCTACCCAGACTATTGTAATTCCTCCTCATAATCATCCTAATAGATGTCCCTACCAAACCGGGATCAGCAAAAGCTAAAATAAGTAAGTCACTAGGCTAACTGTAACCATTTTCGGTATGACATTCTACATATGATGTTTGATAATTAGGGGTCCAAAATATGGCATTGCATGTTACTCTTATCTTGTAAGCTGCCATGAAGTTCATGGGGTGTAATATGGTAGTACTATAAGTCGACTGCTCAGAATCTGATTTATGTGAAAAAAAAAAAAAAAAAATCACCAGCCAAGGCATATTTTCCACCAGGCTAATGGGGAGAGGAATGTCCATGTAACTTTGAATCATCAATCTTTATCTCTGACTGCTTTTTGAAGCCAGGCAGGTGTTCATCTTGTATGCCCTCAACCTTATCTATCTTACAGACATTATGGTGTCCTGTGCATGTGTCAGAGGTTCACAGAACTGTGAACAGTGTGATTCATGGCAGCACACATGACTGAAGTACTTCTCTATAAATTTAACCCAATGACACTTTGCACAGGTTTTACGCATCCAGGACAAAAAAAAATGTTATTTGTTCCATATAATATTGTTAAACGCTTTGCCTGAACAGTGGTTTCTGCATTACCCAGCAGTTCACTTACAATACAAGTGCTGAAACAGCTGCGAGGTTAGCGTCAGACCCCTTTCTACACCATTTCAGAGGGGCGGCCCACCCTGCCGCTCTTTAGTAGCACCCCTTTGCCCCCTCTGAAATTTCTCCAGCACCCTGCCCCTATTTATTTGCTGAATTGAAGGATATATGGTATTGTACCATATTTTTGATAAATTTTTGCAGTAAAACCTCTAAAAAAACACAGCCAGTTGTTACATTCTACCAAATGAATAATCAGAAGTAGTAATAGCACAATAAGATTTACACTATTTGTTGTTACACACCTGTAGGCTTAAGGCATAGCTGCCCTTTTTCAGTGAGTTTTTAGGGTAAAAAGAGTCCTTTTCACATATATTCTGCTGGAATAGTGCCCTTTTTAAATGATCTACGTTGCCCCTATCAAATTTTAACAAAGGGTCTGAGCATCAGGGTTTCTGCGAGAGTGAAATTTTAGGGTACTCAAATTTTCATATTCTCAAGTAAAAATTCTAATAATGAAGCCTTTATGGGGTATTTCTGGGTAATATATGCTAAAATTGTTCTTTTCTCCTAAAATCTTAGGGTAAGCAAAAGTACCCTTGAGATTTTTTAGGGTATGCTATTTTACCCTTTTTACCCTCTGGTGGAAACCCTGAGCATGATTTAATTTAGCCACTTGATGCAAATACTTTATGTCAGTATAGTGTTAGTAGTGTCACTTCTCTTTATATATTTGTTACAATTTTGTGATTCAAATTTTTATACTCTGTATTTAAATCCAGGTGGCATTTGTATCTGCATGTGACAGGATCTTCAGGTGCTGTCATGCCCATTGTCACACTCTGGCTGTTTTATCTCCAAAGGTGCTACCAAGTCATAGTTGACTGACCACCTGTCTCAACACTTTTTTAGTTCAGGTTGCAATAAATTAGATTTACTCTCTGTATAGTGTGAGTAGATGCAGCATTAGTTACAACAATAATATTGTAGACAGTCAAGTTCATTTCGGTCTTTGACTTTATGTCAGTAGCTTTAGCAGTGTCACGTCTCTTTATGTATTTGTTACAATTTTGTGATTCAAACTTTTATACTCTGTATTTGTATGACTTGAGTCAGAAATGACTCTTTTATGTCAGTAAAATACTAACTTACTTAATTACTTGCCACTGATGTCTGACTGAGCATCCTGACTGGCTCTTGAATGGAACCTCTGTTCATAAAGAATTTGAAGATGCAATCTTCTGTTTTAAATTCAAATAAATATACAGCTTGAAGTCAGAGACTGCATGGTATGCATTGAGTCACAGTACAGTGTACATGACTTTGGGTGCACATTGGTCCCCTTTACAAGCTCCGAGCATCATAACAAACTTCTTACTGTTCCTTTGTACTTTACAACAGGAAGATCACCTGCAGGCAGTTTGGAAATGACAAATCACTATTAACTTTAAGGGTTAAGAACACAGGGCCAATGCCCAAGGGATCACACAACAAACGCACACAATGTCCCGGGTCTTGTATCCAAAGAAAGATATAATATGGCTTATAGTGTGTCACATTATGTCTGCTTGTTTGAAATATGACCATCCACCTCCACACTTCATCCAGCCTGCAAGCCACTGTACAGGTCATTTTTTTCTTGTCCGCTCAGACAGGGGAAGATGTGCACAAACTAAGACGCCACTGTCAAGTGCCTGAGAGTGAAATCAGATGACAGCCATTGATCTTGCTGCAAGCTTGACATATATGTCCGATCTGTAGCCAGCTGGCTCCTAATGCATCCATTCTATGAGTCAAAAGGTTACAAAGCCTCTTTCATGAACAGGTGGTGATGTTTTCCCCTGCTGAACTGACTAACCATACCATGTACATTATCACACATTCCAAGAGAATCTTTAGCCCCTGGGCCTTGCAAATGGAGCTTCACAGGTTTCTTTGATATGGGAATCATGGACTGAAAAATGGAAAAGGGGTATTTAAAATAGAATTTATGAAACTTGTATTTATTTTGGAAAATTTTCAACTTAAATGAAACCAACATTGTCAAACCAGGATCCCTTTCTTTACAAACGAATACTGTTTTGCTCTAGATATCCCCTATGTGGATACGGGAAACAATTGTGAACTACCAAGAGCTCTTGGCATACTTGTTGTTACTGATGAGATGAGTTTATTGTGCACTTGATGAGAATGTGTTTGCTGGCCTATCTGCTACAATGTTATAACTTTGAAATTGTGAAGCAGACAGGACAATTCACAATTCTGTTCAATAAAGTTTATTTGTTCTAAACATTAAAAGTGCTCCAAGTCTAGGCCAGCCTTAAAAATATTTCTGTTTCGTATAACAAGGCCTTCAAAAATTTGATGAGGCAGGGAGGTTTTTTTTTTTTTTTTTTTTTTAACTAAACATACCTACTACGTATTACTGCAATATGGGCATCATGCCAGTACGGGGACTGATGGACTTAGTATTGATACAAGATAAACAAGATTCCAGGTTCAAATTTTTTTATTAAATCTGTATTAAAGCAAGAGACTGCCACAGATGAGGTTGTAGCAGGACAATATATGATTCAGGCTGGTTTGCTGGCGCTGAGACAGAGTAGCCCTACTGTAAATACACCTTGGCTTGGCTTGAATTGGGGTGGGTCTTTTCCTATTTTAAACATGTACATGTACAGGGCTTCAAGAAACAAAGGATTAGCGTAATTATAAAGTTGTCCTTTTTTTAAAATATCACAGAAGAAAAAGAGTAAGATATCAAATACAAATGTGCAGTTTTAATTTTCACTTGACAACAGCAGGGGAGGGGAGGGGTGTATGATGACGGTTCCGAGAGTAAATATTACAAGTCATAAACACACCTCTTTTGTGTGTATGTGCAGGGACGTGGATTAAGAGTTTTATTGCTCTAGGGTCAAGTCAGATTTAATCTCGGGCAATTTAAAATTAATAGGTACTTGCCAAGTCGGGCAACCAACTTTTTTTTCGCTGGGAACTCTATTCCTCAATTTTTCATGACACAGTTACAAGTTGCAGTTGTTTGCAAGGCTGGCTGGGGGGGGGGAGGGGAGTCTAATCACTTAAAAAATCAGAGCTTTCACAGCACGCGCGTGGGGTGCCGATAGGTGATAATAATCGCTAATTGATAAACATTCCAAGTTTAAACAATTAGTTGGTCCGCAGTTGTATTCATCAGAACTTTATCTCTGTCAACACAAGCAGACATTTTCACTGTCGTACACTACATACGATTACGTTACGATAGCAAAGGTACCGGCAGTAATTATTATCGGTTTGCTGAGCGGGGTCACACTTCTCACCGTCAGTGTGATCTGCCCCAACGATGTCAAAGCAGGGTCAAAATACAATAAAATTTGCATGGCGAATTCATCTGCAAATTAACATCAAATGCCATTTATCGGTGGGTTCTAACAGCGTTGGAAAAAATAGGTGCCTTGACATGACTTCCAGTCACACGCAAGTAACAGCGGGGAGTGGATCTGCGGTGAACTGACCAAGTCTCACGGACTGATTTGGGACACATTCGGCTATTCCCGCTATCCCCTACCTTTGTGTATTTGCCTGTGACTCCAAATAATTGTTGCAATTAACACTGGAATCTTTATTTATGCATGCTGCAATATAAACAAGGCTTCCCGTTTGTGTGTTCCCTCCGTAAATTACGACTGATTCACACATGTTCACTGGTTGGAAGCCATGATGAAAACATTGAAACACGAGCCGTGATTGGCTCATTTTTGCATGTGACTCAATTGACCAATCGGGTGATGTGTTGTGCGTCAGACCACATGGCCAAAGCAGATGTTTGTGTACAGTTGCAGGAAAGATGGCGACCGTGCGCACACTCGATTTCTGATTTGAAATATTAAAATTTTCCTTTGAATTTGATTTAGGAACACCTTTTATTGCAAGGAACTTGCCAATACTGTATACGCAAATTTACTACGATGTACCGATAGCATTCATGGTGGGTACGCAAATGATATGCGTTTACAGAACTGCAAAACGGGGCGGGCGACTAGCGTTAAATCAAGCCTGAAAAAAAAAAATTTTTTGCACTGTTGAAAAAAATATTCCAACCGCAACGTTTTGCGCACACCGGGCGCGTTATACGAAACAGAAATATTTTTAAGGCTGGCCAGATTAAAAAAAACAACAACAAAAAAAACAAAAAAACAACATTTAGCATTTTGGAAAAAAGAACATGAACTTTAAATGAAAAAGAAAGAAAATCTGACATAAATATTGCACTCATGGTATTTTGTTATTTCCATTCTCAACATAGGCATGGCATCTCCTCAAAATTCCCATCATAACTTTGTCTGCTTTGTTTGTTACCAAGCCCTGTCAAGCTTAAGGTGACCATACAGAAAAGAATCAAGTTAGTAAATTGTCTAAATGGTTAATGAATTGATAATAAATTACAAAAGTCCACATGCAAATGTATAAAAGCAATTGTTTATAATTTGATGCACCTCAGAGAAGCAAATCAACAATAAATCATGCTACTCAGCCTCCATATAACAAAGCAGCAATGAATCATATAGAATCTCAATCATGATTTTCGTGATAACTGATCAAATGAGCTGACAATACATTATGATAAAGTTTTGCATGCAAATGAGACAATCATCCATCATTTCTTGAAAAGTAGGAACTTGGGTCCAATTCATGAATGATTGATTCAGTACCAATAATCATTATCAGATAATACAATAACAGTTGACATGTGTCAACTCAAATTCATGGTTTTACAAAACCAGTTTCAACTCCATCTTACTTGAACAAGTATACATCAAAACATGAGACAATGGACATGCATTATATACAAAGGTGTACTACCAAACCACACTTCTGATGAAGTCCATTATGATCTCATGGGTATACAAAAACCAGAGAACCATTTCTGGCCATTACATCAATGTTTTATTATCCCAAATTTGAAGATTTTATGTTAAATATGGTTTGTGGGCCCAGGAAACATCTAAAGTGGAGCCCTTTGTAATATATATGTCACCTATCACCTCTAATTATGAGAAAATTATTATTTTTTTCCTCACATAATAAAACTATAGATTAATATCTAAAAGAAAATGTATGGTTTTGGGGGGCTAATAGCAATATTTTAGAAAGGATAGTAGGATAAGGTACCGCAACGCGATATATGCTGAGCCTTACAGATGGCCCCTAAAAGCATACATGTACTTCCAACCCATCAAAGGTGGTTTCTACTCCACACAAAGGATGGCCAGGAATGAAAATATCCCAATTTGTAATGACATGAGTGTAAGTTTGATCATGTTTTTAATCTGCATACTGACACATTCTAATACACAGCATACACCATTTTACATCACTAAATTAATGTACATGTACCTGTAATGATGACGTAACGGTGTACAGGTTGGCACCTGGTCTGTCGTCATGTTAAGTATGTGTGCATGCTCTAGATGCTTATTAATCTATTCCATGTACATGTATTTGTGTGCTGGAAATTAATTAAAAAGTCTTCTATATATGCACAGAGCCAAAATGTCTAGGGAGGCATACTGAGTCAAAATGTGTTGCTACATGTTATCCTTTTGCTGTCAAATGTGTGGGAAATGAATTAACTTCATCACTGGTTCACAGAGGTACCAACTTTAACTATACCTGAAGTCATTAAGCACTGCTGCAAGACTTTTGGTGGTTATGTTTTCTCAAGTTATTTGTTTATTTCTGTCACTTCCAACAGGCTTGCCTGATGCTATCTGATAATGTTACACTTTCCCAGTTGTCACAAATTAAGATTTAACATAAAACACATGGGGCAACATAGAAATGTGGCTTCAACAGGAGAGGTCAATATAAGCAATGTTGTCTGTATTCAGTTGGATACACAGCCCAATGCGCAAAACAAAAATCTTGTGGGCTAGAGGTCTGTATTTTCATTAGTTTCTATGTTAAAGCAACCTTAAATAAATTGGGTCCTATTGCAGCTATGGGAATTTTTCAGGATAGTTTTTTCTATATATCATTTACCAAAACCAAATTTAGTGTTTGTAGAGCTATGTGTTGCAGCTAAGTCTCTGTCTGCTCATTACTAACCTGAGCACTTTCGAAACTCTGTTGTTTCTTCTTTACAGATTGAAGGGAGAGTGATAGACTAATGGCTGGTATGTGGAGATTCTGTGTGTTATCTCTCACTCAGTGTGAGCTAGGGGCCAGTACACGCCAGCTAGTGGTGTCCCTGCCATGCTACCAACACTCAGTTGGGATCTCCAGATCACTTAAAATCAACAAGGCCTCTCGATCATACATATGATTGAGTGAGAGATAACACACAGAATCTCCACATTATTTATAAGATTGCTAGATATGACTGACCTTAAGAGAGATCCACAATTTTGATGTTCAACCAGGGCAGGTTGGCATGGCACTCTTGACTGTGGGTTCTATTTTTTACCCCCAGCCCTTCACAGTTTTAAAGTTATATAGGTGCAAATTACAATGGTAAGAAATGGGAATACATAATTCTGGCCCTCTTGACTGAAGAGTCCTCTACAGGACATATGCAGAAAGCTTTTATTTTTTCTCTTTTCTATTCATAGCCAAATATGTTTGCAACATTTTTCATGAACATATATGTGACCATAAGAGTGTCAAGAATACTAACAGACAGTCTCACATTGATAGCTGCTGTATCAATAGAGATGGGGGAGATACTGCTCCACAATTTTGTGATACAATATATATCTTGAAAACTATGATGAAAAAAATCTTTCTAGAAAGACACTAATTACTGCATATTTCAATTTCAAAACAAAAACAGCAATTTTCTAAACTATGACAAAAACATCTTTTCTTGGAACATATTAATTACTGCATACATGTACTTAAAAACTTTAAAAATGATCCAGCCTTTTTTTTTTTTATTATTATTATTTCTCAATTTTCCCATGACTGGGAAGCAAAGTTGTGGATTAGCCCAAACTTTGATACTGTACATAGAGATGTGACTTCTTTATTTTAAAATTCCAGTATCATCAGCAGAGATTTATTTCATGAAAAAGTAAAAACTAAAATTAAAGTCGCTGATATGTTTTGGCTCTCAGGTCTTCAATGTTTAGTTAAGCCTTTGAAGAAAATTAGACAAATAGAACTTGAGTAATTGCTGTGACAAGTAAAGTTCCCCACCAATTCATACATCCCAAGAGTTCAAAGACCATCCAAGCCCTTTGATCAACTTTATTGCACAACAGAATTTGCTTGGATTGACTTAACAACATAGTGTCTGGCCAGGTAATGAGTTCTTGATACATGCACTTGTTTCTGATGCCAACTGGTTTCAGTGCTGACTTCACTGTGGTTGGCATGCATTGATCACCCATAATCAACACAAGCTGAAGCCATGTCTCAAACAAATCACATGCTATCCCTGGCAGTGGATTATCTCGTGTTGTTGTTTTTTTTCCCCTTGCTTTAGGTACACAGATGGATTTGTATTTGTGTCTTTTTGCCCAGAACCACTTCCTAGTAGTCATTACCCTATTCTGCAGTCCAAACTCTTTACTCTCCATAAGCTAACCTGTCACTGTCTAACCTATACACATATGGAAGTACTATTGTCCATATTGCACACGTTCCTCTGTAAAATTTTGACATAGGCCCAAATAAATTAAAGGGTCTTCAGCGGGTAACTACTCAACATGTTTCGGAGCCTATTACTCGTACATGTCTCTCTGAGTAGCGGCTCCTTGTCTAAGCTAAATATTCAGCAAAGACAACCCACATAATAATGAATAAATATAAACAAGGCAAATAATGAATTAGCAAAATACGTGAAGTTTTGCTTATAATTGCAAAGCTTCATTATGAAAGAAATATTATTACACACAATGGCTGGCCATTTTCAGTGCCTGTTCAGACATGTACAGTACATGTAACTTGTGATCTCGAACGTTTTGCAAAGTTGTGGAGCCTAGCAATAGCCACAGCCTAGACCCTGCAGCCTAGCAATAGCCACATCCTAGATCCTGCAGCCGAGGGATAGCCACAGCCTAGACCCTGCAGCCTAGGGATAGCCATAGCCTAGACGCTGCAGCCTAGGGGTAGCCACAGCCTAGACCCAGCAGCCTAGGGATAGCCATAGCCTAGACCCTGCAGCCTAGGGATAGCCATAGCCTAGACGCTGCAGCCTAGGGTAAGCCACAGCCTAGACCCTGCCACCAAGGGATAGCCACAGCCTTGACACTGCAGCCTAGCGATAGCCACAGCCTAGACCCTGCAGCCTAGGGATAGCCATAGCCTAGACCCTGCAGCCTAATGATAGCCACAGCCTAGACACTGCAGTCAGCAGCAGCTGATTGGTCTTGAGTAACTGCATACAAATACAGGCCTTGCATTTCCATCATTTTGTTTTATTCCAGCTGCACACAAATTCTTGGATGACAAAATGTTCACTTTCATGTTAGTGACATGAACGTGTACACCTTGCATTGGTATATAAGAACATACCGGGGACCGTTGACTTCAGTCTCTGATGAGATGTGACAGCATCGAAACCGTTCAGACTTGGAATCGCTGTTCAGATTGAATTTCGTTGCAATTTCAGTCTTGCTCAGTCATATTTGCTCCTGCATACAAATACAGGCCTTGAATTTCCATCACTTTGTTTTATTCCAACTGCATACAAATACAGGCCTTGCATTTCCATCACTATGTTTTATTCTAACTTCATGTGTGTACCAAACAATGTGAGGAAAACATACATCAAGTTTCACTACGATGTTGAAACCAATGCTCAGGAAAACTTGGCTAGTTGTCAGAAAGGCCTACTTTCCAATAGCACTGTACAATTGTTTGATATTTTATCACAATCTATAGTCACAGAGATGGTCAGATAAAACATGGTCAAACCACTGTTGGAATCTAACTTTCGTAATAAAATTGCAGGATGATTTTTCTAAATAATGTACTGCCAAGGATTTATATCCAAGACTTCTTTCTCTGAAACCAAGGCTTCCTACATTGTAAAATCCACTCCCAAAAAGTTCACACAGTAACAGGTTTTGCACTTTCTGAAACAGTCTGAACACCATGAAGTCTTGCTTTTGTGTGCACATGCTCCCTCTCTTATAGGGCAAACACAAGTGCAGTCAATAATTGGCCTTATAAGAGGGGTGGCTACTCTAGGGGGAAAATGCCACACTTTCTGCATGAGGTGGCCACTGGTGAGGAGGTGGTTTCTGGTATGACAGGCCTTATAGGAGGGGAACCACTGTACATAAGAAAACTTTATTGATTTTGATCTGTAACATACATCATGATTTACTCTCTCTATATACAGTGCATGTCAGCAGAAAGTGCTCTTTCCTGCAGGTGGTCTTCAATGGACATAAATTAAATGTAAGAAGTATGATCAAGTGCAGTGGTACATGTGGAGATCGCCTTCTCCAATAAGAGCCCACCTGTCTTGGAAGCTTACCTAGTCAGGGTACTTTGCTTAGTACCATATCTTATTCAGGAACTATGTATACCTCCTATGGGAGCTTGACCACCTGTCCTGAGAGTCCATAATTTGGTGATTTCTAGAGGTAGCCTTTCAACCCAGGTTTCACTGTACACGTATATCCAAACAATAGCCTTAAAAAAGTGTTGTCTCATGGGAGGTGGTCCTTGAAGTGCCAACTGTGTCTAAAGTAGAGCTACTTACAATGAGCTGCTCTGAGTTATAATAAGGGTGCTAGATTAATGTTCCTTGTAAAAAGACCTTTCATTCAAGGACCAGCATTCCTGTAGTTACACAGACTATAATAGTCCATGTCCACAGGTTTTCTCAGCGCCCTTTGGGTGCTCATTTTGCCCGAAGCGTGCCAAGGAAAGCTGTTCGCTCAGTCCAAAATGTGGCACTGAAAGAGTTAAAGAACACCATTACATTGTTTGGACCACACTACTGAAGCAATTGACCCTGTTTGATGCCAACTCAATACCTAACACAACCCTAGCTCTTTACAATGTAATAATGCTCCAAAACCAAGAAAGATTTAGATGGAGCTGTTACTGTTGCTGTTGCACGGAGAAACATCTTCCAGGTGTTGTAAATTGGGACCTTACAAATCAATCATCATGTAATGTGAACAAGTTCTCGGTCAAGATTGATAATGGTAAGAATCAAGTGTCAGCCAGTCCCACATCCAGAGAACAATATATGTAATGCAAATATTCCATTTCATTCCAGAAACAACTGGTGCATGAAGCTTGCTTCTGGAATGAAATACATGTATATGCTCAGCAAGTTATGTCCTGTTTATGGGCTCTGTGTTACACTGCTGTGATAACAGAGTTGCACTCTCACTTTCTTTACAAAAGAAAAAGCATTCTCAAAATTTTCATATTCGGCCCTTGTATTATTCAACACACACACACACACACACACACACACACACACACACACACACACACAGATCGATAGATTAGATAGATAGATAGATAGATAGATAGATAGATAGATAGATAGATAGATAGATAGATAGATAGACAACTGCAGGTTCAATCATAATGAAAGAGTGATGTATTAGTTTGTTACGGATTTTATAAATACAGTGGTACCTGCTCCAAAGACCACCTCTCGTGAAAGACTGCACTAGTTTTTAAGACCGCCATTTCAAGACAATGGCCTTCAATTTCTTTGTAAGCTCACCTGCAGTGAAAGACCACCTGCCATATGTGACCACTTTTGTCTGGCTTTAAGGGTGGTCTTAGATAGCAGGTAGCACTGTACAGTTATGCAGCTCAGCTGATCTAACAATGTAGACGTACATTTTGTTTGAAACTATAAAGATGACCAGATTATCAAAATTCTGTTTTGGAGTGCTTGGTATGTGTAGCCCATCACTCACACTAAACTGGCTTTCAATTGATCCTTAAAACAGAAATGATATATTTTGTACTTTTCAAAAACAGCTTATCAATGAGCTGACAGGAAAAGTAATGGATACTGTCTTTCCTCTGATTTTTCTTTGCATGCAGATCAAATCCTTGACTGGTTCTACTGCTTAAATAAGATTAAAATATTGAATCCTGTTGACCAAAGCACTCAGTGTATGCATCAGTTTTCGCTGTTTCTCATTCATGTATTGAGGGTGGGTAAGGGGTTTCCTGTACTGGCATACTGGGGCTTTTTATTTACCATACTGGCGTACTGGAAGCTCTCTAATTTTACGTACTTCATACTATCCAAAATTTTGAAAGATTTTTATTTTTCGTACTGCGTTCTCTAGAAAAATAATAACCTGTACCAGCGTACTGAAACCCCCCTTACCCCCCTTCTCTATTGTCCATGGCTCACCTAGACATAGATTTGAACGTATTTTTAAATTATGAGCATTTGGGTCAATACCAAGGGAGTGACTTTATACCTATGTTACTGTTTTAAACCTTTAAGCACATGAAGCTTCAAAACTGCATGGCACTACTGGATAAAATACATGAAAATACATAGGAGACAAGTGTCGTGCAACTTCCCTTTGTAGCGGATAATTCTGGCTCAGCCCCGTCTCTCATTTCAGAAAGCTAAATCGTCCATGATCACAAAATTGAAATATACTGCACTGAAGACAAATTAACTAGCTCTGTGTATAATATACACTGTCACAAGAGAAAACGGCAATCATAGGCACGCAAATGAAGCAGTGAAGATCTAAACTGTGACAGCAGGAAAAACAATCAAGTCATGAAACATTTTTTAATTCTGCCACATCCCCGGTGTATATACATGTAGCAAACATGATCAAATACAGCCTCTACAGGTAATTTCCTTTCAGACACTTTGTACACATTGTTTTTTTATAACGCAAAAACCATCTATCTATCTAACCCCTGGGGACTGGGTCAACCATGTATTTTCCTGGGTACACTCTGGGTGCATCATACTGAGAATGCACTGAGGAAAATTTATTGATTGCACATACTTAACGACAAATATGAAGAACACATAATATTTAAGATATCTGGCACTTGCAGGTACTTTTCAATGGATGAGAGATGCATGCCAATACAAGAGAGTGGAGGGGGACCCTATGGCTTAAATTAAATTCAACACAGATGTTTTGGTACATTATACTGAATACATGAGCAAAATCAAGGTACATATATACTCAATATTGTAGTAAGACGAGGCAAGTGTTGATGAAGGTAAACACATGATGTGGCAAATGCTGGATCAGTTTCCCAGGGCTGTCCAACTGCAGCATTGTAGCAAAATTTTGCTACAGTGCTCTTCAAAACTGCAACAATTTTTCTCAAAAACAAGTGTTTCTCATGTGAAAAAATGGAAAAAATGCTACAAGTAAAGGAAATTTTACAGAGATTTTACAGAGATTTTCAGCTGGACAGCACTGTTTCCTTCTTCCCTGCATGGACTCATCACAAGCTACATGTGCATGTAGTGAGTTTTGTTCAACCCCAGAGCAAACAAATATTTATGGCTACTATTTACATGTACAGTGAGTTGGTCCCTGTTTTAACATGTTGCTCTGCAATTCAACAGAAACTGAATGCTGTGTTGATACATCAGGAGAATAAGGTTGCCAAGGGTATGCACAACGTAAACTGTATTATGACATAACTGTTATTATGACAATCACATATTGGCTCCCAGTTTACTTGACATTTAAAGGCTGAACTGAATTATGATGCCAGTTGTCACAAATACATGTATGTGACATATTTGTTTGATTGACAGGCCATGTGTACTAGATGGGGCCAAAGAAGTGTTTTACTCTGTAACCCTTGGGAGAGAAGTCTTAAACATTCACCAAGCCTGAACTACAAATCTGTGAAACTTATTTTAATTTCCATATTTGTTAGTAATACTTACCTATCCATCCTGCAAATGGTATGATCTCTCTGAGATTGTGTCACTCCAAAACTCTATCCCATCAGAAAACATTTCTCCAAACATGTTCCTCTGGACTAGAGGCCATGTGGTGCCCTCTATGGATAACCCTGGTACCCAGTGCCTGACCTCTGGTATTGACCTATCACTTTGGTTTCTCAGGGTGGACTAATCTTGAGTTATCTGATGTGGGATTTGCTGGGTGGGCTTTTGTGCAGTGGATACGTAGGTATTACTAACAGATATGGAAATTTTAACACTTTCCCCAGATTTGTGTCATAATACATTACCTATCCACTACATTTGGTAGATGTAGCAACAGACTGGACAAGGGAGATCATTCAAACTCCAGGACAGAGGAACTGCACCTCAAAACACTCCATTCAAAAGAACTGATCCTCTAAAGGGACTCATAACTATGATACTGAAACAGCGAAGCAGCCCCCAGAGGCAATGGTAGTAAGAAGATCCTAAAATAGAACAGGGCTTAGACATCAAGGGTGTAGGAATACATATGTTTTTAAGAGTGAGATTTCCACTGCCATGCTGCCATTATGTCCCCAAATGTGACCTGGCTCAGGGCATCCTGGGAAGATGCTATGGCTCTGATCTCGTGGGCTCTAATTTGATGCAACTGTTTGGGCTCCAGGATTTTGCCTCTCCCCAAGCAGGCCAACTTGATTGCCTCAGTTACCCAGTTAGAGATAGTGTTCACATAAATTCCTGGTGAATCTGCCCACTATATTATGAACCTTCACATCTTTATAAAAAAGATACAGAAAAAAATTATGTTCTCAGTAGAGGCTGCACATCATATGAATGAGCCTAGCTCACTTGGAATCTCACATTTCCAGTGAAGTGGTGAAAAGTTTGCCTCTGGTAACTCATACCACCACCTTGTCTGAGAATCCAACATGTGCAAAGCCTTCGCAACAGTCACCAAGCATGATGAAGGATGGCCAGGGTTTGTGAAATATGCAGAACCTGGGTGTCACAATAGAGTCAGCCATACCAGGTGCACTGGGGGAGGCTCTATCACAGCTTAACTCCAAGATCTCTATTGCCCATGGCCTCCTGGGCCACCAGAGAGCAATCAGAATTAATTCCACATTCTCTGCCTGGATCTTTTCCAGGACTCATGGAATCAGGGAGAGTAGGAGAGTAGGCATAAACCCAGCTTATGGAGAGGGGGTCCAATGCCCAAGCTAGCTCATCCTGTATCCATGAGACGAAGGTTGGTAGTTTGTAATTGTCTCTGGTGGCAACTATGTGAGGGGTACCCCAAAGGTCCCAGATAGACATGACCACTTGAGGATATGGTGACCATTCTGTGCTGATCATTTGCTGTCTGAGCAACAGCAGATTGCTGTATGCCCCGTCGGCAAAATCTCCCCATGGGGAGCTGCCACTCCCATGCAGGGAGCTTGGTGTTGGACAAAAATTGATTCAGGATCATCTGAAGCCTGCAAGTGATCCTCCAACAGCTTGGTGATGAATGGTACTGTCTGGTAGAAAGTGCCAAGAAACACAATCTTCTGAGATTGTTTCACTTCAACTTTGAATTATTCACAAGCAGGCTGAAGTCTAAGCAGATCATAAGAACCAGCGATATGTCAGCTCAAAGTCCTTTGCATGATGGAGTGTGAATCAACCGGTCCTCCAGGTATATATGAATACACAGACTTCGATGGTGAGCATAATCCGATAACCACACTCATTATCCTGGTGAATGTCAGAGGTGCCAGAGCCAGGCCAAACAGGAGTGCTCAGAACTGATAAATAACTCCACTCACCAAGAAATGCAGGTACATTGTACTTCCCACTAGACTTGGCTATGGGACATACATGTATACATGTCTTTCAAGTCCATCAATGTTGCCCAGTGGCTCAGGTGAATGGTGGCCCCTATGGAAGCAGGTGTCTCCATTTTGAACATCTTGTGAAGAAAGGTGTTGAGCCAGGAGAGGTCTATCACCAGCTTCCACCCCGTCTTTTCTCAGAACTAGAAAGAGTCCACTGTAAAAAACTCATGACTGTGGGTTTAAAACTCTCTCTATTGCTCCTTTCTACATTAGACACCCTACTGCAGTGTCTAATCCTTTAGCCTCCCTGTCCCCTTGGACGGGGGGAAGTGAATAGGTGAGTTTGACAAGGGAGGTGGCCCTAACTTGGTATGAGTAAGAAAGTAACCTGCCAGGGTTCAAAATTAGCGGGAGTCTAGGTGCCCAGGGCAACTTTCATTCATGTCGGGCAACTTCATTTCCTTAGCTGGCTTCCCATGGGGCAAATTTCTATCTTCAGCAGAACATAGCATTTCCAATAATAGTGGGAACATTAACAACAGTTCCAAATTTTTTTTTTTTTTTTTTTTTTTTTTTTTTTTTTGCGGAAACACTGTTTTCATAGTGGTGACAAATATAGCTCTTGTTCATCTATATTTGCAACATTTTTAATATCAGTGTCTTTTAACAAGGTAACTAGTAACTACAATTCTCATGTGGTGGGAAACTGGGCAACTTTCTGGAGGCTTAAGCAACTTGTGAAAATACTGTGGTTGCCCAGGGGAAACTTGAAAAAATAGTTAATTTCTACCCCTGCCAGCAACTAACCAGAATTAAAATATATTGCACCTCTGATGTACTGTCTGTCCACATGGTACAATAGCCTGGCTTCCATCTGTTGGGGCTCCTGAACAACAGGAGGCTGTGAGGTGAAGGACGATTGACAAACACCATCAAGTGCACTGGCTGGCTTGCTGCAGGCCCAGGCCTGATGCCGCTCCTCCTCCACCACTGCCTTTACATCCCTTGCTGCCTCTGGGGCCGCCATGCTGGAACTTCTTGCTTTGGCCCTAGAAAAGCTTCTATCTTCCACTGCGCATGCCCCCTCCACCCCAGGGCTTTTCCCGGTGATCACAATGGAGGAAGGCTTGCTGCATCTGCAGATGGAGCCCCTGGCAGTTGTCCTGGACCACTAACTGCAGCATCTCAGGCTCAAAAAGCCATGCCTGGTTGATGGAGGAAGTATACAGGCATGACCGAAGCTGTTGGTTGAGTGGCGACTGTATCAGATTGGCCCATCACTAGATCAGCATGGCGTTATCTATACGAAACACAATCTCCCAGACAGGAGCAAAACTTGGATTTGGTTCACTTCTTCCTGCTCTTCTTATGCCTGGGAGGGTGCCCATGTTCCTTCCATCTGATCTTCTCCTGGAACAGGGTTACCTAGAGAAAGTTGATGGGACCACCCATGAAGCTGGAGACAGTGCTGGATGAGGGGCAGGAACCATCAAAGGTTGAGCTTGGGCCATAAGCAGTGCCTGCTCCCACTGTGAAGCCTGCATCTGCAATAAAACTGCTGGTAATTGCTGCAAAGCCTCTGCCACAAAAGCCTGGATTGTGGCCTCATCAAAAGCAGGCATGGAGGCTACTGTTGCAGAAAGCAGCCAGCCCAGTACTGCAGTAGACATCACAGATTATTCAAATCCTGTTCCACATGTGACATTGCACTCTGGAACTGAGCAGTGATGGCAGTGGCTGGTGCTGTACTCATTCTGTAGTAGGCCATACCACTGGAACTGGCAGTGGGCAGCCTAGCCTTGATAGTGCCTGATGGTCTCATGGGAAGTGTCATGCTGCCACCTGTAGCTGAGATGGTGCTCGAGACTTGTACAGGCGCAATGCGCAATGACCATACTTGCTGGGCCTGTGTGGATGACTTGCCCACACTCGGTGATAGTGGCTTGACAGGTGACTGGGAAATGAGTGGTGATGGGAGCTGTCAGTCTGGAGGAGGCTGCTGGTAGTGGTCACTGGGCCAGTGTCCATGACCATGAATTGGGTGCATAGCCAGAGATGAAGTTGGAGCACGCGAGGTCTTCTTTCTCTTCCTCTGTTCTGTCCTAAAGTCTGCCCTTGTGACCTTATCCCAAAATTCCTTGGGCTAGTACTTGCAGATGCTGCAAGGGTTCTCCTTTAACCCACCTTGTCACTCTAATGGACTTCAGGCAGTGACAGCAGTGGCTGTATATATGGTTATCTCAACTCACCATAGCATGTCCCCCGGCATCTCTCTTTAATACCAAAGCTGTCACAAAATGCCATCTTGAAAATCAATGAAGATGTGGGAATTGCATCAATGGTGAAAGGCTAATTTGTAACTACAAAGGAGTTCTGTGGAACTCCTCCTATCTTATCAGTTGGTGCACTCCTACTAACCGACCAAAACAATGTAGAAAACAGCTGATAACGATGAACAATGACAATAAAATCCAGCATATAAAGGTCTCCAGAGTAAAATTAGACATGGATGCGAAACAGCCAAACAGAGAAAACTGATGTGATTGGTCAATACTGGAGGTCAGGTACTGGGCACTGGGGTCAACTGATAAAGGGCATCATGTGGCCTCCAGTCCAGAGGAACATGTACGGAGAAATGTTTCCTGTGGGATACAGTTTTTGAGTAGATACGATATCATAGAGATCATATTACATGTAGTGGCTAGGTTTTTTCCAAATTTGTTTATGACCTATTATTTATGACAATATTGCTATTTAATTGTATCATTGGAGTAAGTTTGCAGCATTCTCAATGGAGACCACTAAGTTAATCTGCTGCAAGGTACAGCTGTCAAAAAGATGACAGGGCCAGAACAAGATAAGTTACCATGAGACAGGGCAAGCAAAGCCCTCCATCTCATGATGTGCAATGCAGTGAATGGTTAAAAACAGTGCAAATGATCCAGACTCCTATGACCTGATTTGACCTTTTCTTCTTGGGCATGAGTCTCAGAGATGGACCTGTTGCTTATCATTTACTGCTGGGTCCCATAAAACGATGTGATCATTTCTTGTGCAAAAATTGCATGCCAGTACATCAGAGTGGAACCCTCAGGGTTAAATCAAACAGAGATATTTCAGTACTATGCACATGTAACAAAATTCAGGTATATTCAAATACAGCCCCTCCCCCCCCCCCACAACCCCCTTTCTTCAGCAAACAGTAGCACCATCTGGTGGCCAATCAGCCACTTAGTTTAATAACGTTGAAACACTAAAATTAAAATAAGTTACAATTCTAACCCTCTCCTTATCACTACAAGAATGAGTTAAGTGCTTGCTTTGGCAGATATTAGGTGCTAAGCACCCAAGTTTCATATTAAGGAAAGCTGTTGACTTAGAAAATGCTATTATCATAGATATCACCTACAATTCTCTTTCTTTATGCTTTTTATCTGAAATGTTAAATTCAAGTTCAAAAAATATTGACACAGATTGTGTTTGATCTCTAGATGTTAGGACAGCTAGAAAAGCAATGGGCTTCACTGCCATGGATAACTGGCTCATTATCTGAAAAGTATCAATACGGTCTATGCATAAGTATGCATAAGGAAAACCCCGACAGTTGTCCCATTATGAAAGTGAGGCATGTGGGCTGATTTTGTGCTACCAGATGGCGCGCTGTGCACCTTCCCATAAGTGGTCACAATAAGGCATGATGACGGACACTAATCTTGTTCATGTCACATGAACAGAAAAGTAGGAAATCGACCAAATACAGGAGCTGTATAGAAGTTTACCATTGTAGATTGTTGGTGGAGGGAGTACGGAAAGCATTGATAGTTAGAACGTTGAGTGACAAAGTGAATTATCATGGTAAACCACTACTGACTGTTGTGTTGTGGGCTGTAATGACTAATGTTGATACCAGGAAGAAACATCAAACTGACAAATTTCAAAAATAAAAGTGCCGCTTTATTCCTTCCATCAACTGATATTCCTTTGTCTTTCAAATACTTTTTTAGCCACCCTAGATTCTGTTTTTTGAAGAAATTATGGTCCGTGTTTCACTCCTCGTTACTTGCTGTATTCAATGGCGCTGTATGCAGCCTGTGTGGTAAGACTGAGTGGCCCGCAAATTACCCAGAAACCTGTGCGCGCCTGGCTCTGACTTGGGAATCTTCGCTGGGGTTTCCCCGCCTGGTGAACTTAAGCATAGAGCGTATTCAAAATCAGCATGCCCAAATAAGAGGTGAATATGTGGAGATACAGAAACTTGCCTGCGGATCAGACTGCTTGTCAGCATCAATGGCTGCCAGTGAACAAATGTGTTAAGCAGGCAAGATATTAGCTGAAGATCCACATTGATCTTTTAATTTTGAGACCATTCAAGTACTTACCACTAAGAGCAGCATACCCCCCTCATATATGTGAAGTATACATACCTGAAACAGACAAAGAGAAAAAAAAATGAGGACAATTTTTCTTTTCAATGTAAATTACTCTACAGGTTTTGTTTCATACAGTGATCCACCACTCCAATGTGAGACTACTTGCCTCCAAAGACCACATTTTCAAATTAATGTGCTTTGTATATTTTCTTTTGTAATCTTTTATTGACATAAACCATGCAAGCAGTATTTTGTAGTCACATATACACAAATGTGAAAAACATATACCTATTTAAGGGATTACATATATGTAAATGTACATACACAGCTGGGTGCTCCTTACCATACTGATCATATATCATATACATAATGTATGTGGTTTACATGACATGAACACAGAATCTCACATAGTTAACTTAAGGATGGCCTAGAAATTCAGATCTCTTTTTAAAAGCACAATAATTAACAAAATTTAGTATTGGTCTGACAGTTGAGAGTAAACCATATCCCATTGACATATTCCCTGCGGAATAGGGTAATGACTACTAGGAAGTGGTTTTGGACAAAAAGACACAAATACAATAATAATTTTAACCTTATCCTTGCTAGATAATTGCAGAAAACCAGAATGACATGGTCCCAATTCTTCAAAAAGCTACTTTCAACCTTCATCATAGTAGTTACAATCTAGAATAAAATGGCATTCATCTTCAATGTTACAGATTTTACAAGTATGAAGTTCAGCTGGTGTCTTAAGTCTGGTCTATCTGCCCATTACAATGTACAAAGTGTGGGCGCTCACTCTTAATTTACTTCAAAAAATTTTCTGGTACAATGTATGTTGGCAAGAAGGTAGCTTTCCATTTCAAAATCTGTTTTAAACGTATGCACATAACTTATATTATAAACTTTGATTCATAGCTATTACACAGGTGCTGCTTCAATTTTTTACTGATAATACCATGTGGTAATGTACCTCCTAAATTGTTCCAATTGTCTTGTAGGCCAGTAAGATTAAGTAATGCTTTATACCATTAAGCCAACAATAATGTTACCCTTCCTGCACAGTTCATAATTTTATAGAAGACATTTATATTTACGTGTAGCAGGGCCACTGCTCTGTATATGTAACCAATATTTCACTGCACCACAGACAAACTGAATAAATTGTGGAAAGCTTCTCTGGACTCAGTTCTTGCTGCAGCATTGGTAGGCTAGCCTTTCCATGAACACCCAACATATATATTTTTGCAGAATTTGCTCTGAACATTTTCTGGTTTCACTTGATCACAGAGCTGATCAAAATTACTATTGTTCAAAGTACAAACACACTCCAGACTTCACTCCTGTAAGACAAAACAGGATATACAAGTGATTTAAATAGTTTTGTTGCAAGTTAAACATTATTGTTTACAGGAAATTGCCTCAATTTAAATAGGACTTCATTTGCTTGACTACGTAGCTTATTGATTGCTGTTACAAAAATACCCCAGAGGCACAGAAATCAGTTCCCAAATAACAATATTTTTCTGTTACTTCTATGATATCAGTTCCACAGAGGAATGATTTACATTAATTTTTCTTCATGTTATTTGTACCTCCTGTAAAGACACACTTTACGTCCTCCCTGGGGTGGTTCCTCAAGACAGCTTTTATGTATAACCATGTGCATACTGCTACAAGTTCTCCTTGTCACATAGACATGTACAACAACAGTGGTCGAAACATCTTCTAGGAACTGTTACCCCCCTCTCAACAAGTAGGTGGAAAAGTATATGCCACCATCTGTGCCATGGAGAGTGATTAATGTAGGCTTGGCCTGTTTCGCAATCCATGTAAAAGATTATGGGTCTATACTTCTTTTTTTTTTTTTTTACCCACTCTCCCAAATGAATAATTTTGCAATAACCTTGCATGCACCAGTTACCACAAATAAATTTGTAGGTTTCGCAATCCATGTAAAAGATATTGGTCTACACTTACCTTTTTTTTTACCCACATTCCAACATGAATAATTTTGCAATAACCTTACATGCACCAGAGCTTTTTCAAGCTCTACAGCAATTTGTTCATGGTGCCAGTGTATTTGTGTAATACCACATTTAGAATTCATAAAGTGTGCATATGGTACCAATAATGGTGACAGCTGTACACAGAATACTGTACATGTATTACATAATGTAATTGCACATTTCTGCACTTGTGCACGTTCACTTACATTCTGCACTACCTTTGAACTTTTGCCACTCATTTTGCAACTCCCTTCACATAAGTCAAAATTTATTCTTGTTGTCTAGCTGTCGTAAGTTTGTACATTTTGTTTGAATTCAATTGAATAAGGCCTTTCTTTTTGTCTCAAATATTGGGAATATCATTAAGAGTGTCTTTTAACAACATGTTTACATTAAAATTATGTTTACAAAATTTGCCAAG
>OZ026614.1:65492566-65513566 GCA_964020975.1 Hermodice carunculata | reverse complement strand
TCTTTCACATCTCGGTACTCCCAGTATCTGGTATTTTCATTTTTTAACTGTTTCAGTGCCAATCATGTCTGAAGTCAATCTACTTAAGCCAAACTAGTCTGAATTAACATTAATTAGGATCTATATTCAAGCCCATCAGGAATTCTTCCACTGGATTTGGTTACAGGAAAGGTATAAATATTACAAGGTAACCTCACACTCATGATTTTGTCAGCCGTGCAACTTCTTTTGACACTTACCTGTACTGATCAGCCAGGAGATCAAAGAAATAATACAAAATTAAACTAGAAGCTGATCAGTGACTGAAAACCCCTGAGCCAGAATGGATAGACAGACAGACGTCTCTACTATGATACACTATGTAGAAAAAGATGACCCATATTCATAAATATCAAACCCAACAATGACAGCAAAGAGATTCCAGAGTTACCAAAGCATCAACATTCATCTTCCAATACCAATGTGAAGAAACAAATTTCACTCCTGACTTGAGACAGGTAGTCACCCACAAAACAGACGGACAGACGCGTAGGTAACAACAAAACCCCTCCGGCCTCATAACCAAGGCATTAAAAACAAAAAATTTCAAAATATACAGTTTTTATAACAATTTCAGATCTTCAGAAATATTGTAAGGAGCAAACTTCACACACATACATGTTTACATGTTTTGTGACCTGACCATGGACTGGCCGGGTTTTATGACATCTTGGTAAACCTAAACAGCTTCATCATTATCATTATTATTCAAATGTGAAGTCTTTAATAGACTACACTAAATTCTCAAACTGACATGGCCATAATCCCATTACGTATAGGTACATGAACATGTAAATTAATTGCAATTTCTAGTATGTAGATGTCCCATATTTAAAAGCCACAAATGTAGCATGAAATGCTAGCAAGTGCCACATTCAGTTTCCGCAATGTTGAAGCCGATGTTATTGGTTCAGACTTTTGAACAGCTCACTTTTTCCTGTTGAAGGAAATGTGATTTCTCACAAACACAATATTCTCAATGTTCTATCACACACTAGTTTATACAGCAAATGAGAAAAGGGACTGAAAAAAGTTGCCATTTTTGGAGTCCTATTATTCTTAGTCTCACAATAATCTTCAGTTTCACTGAAAGTGATAAAAGAAGTAGACAAAGGAAGGACTATATATATATATATATATATATATATATATATATATATATATATATATATATATATATATATATATATGATATGTACAATGGTTCTTGAACTTTCTTGAGACCACCTGTTTTGAGAGATCACAATTTGGTATCCCTAAGGATGGTCTTTTCAAGACAGGTTCACTGCATGTGTATATATATATATATATATATATATATATATATATATATATATATATACTAGGGGAAATCGAATTTCGAACATAAGCAGGGTTGTCACAAGCATGCACAGGGTGCTTCCTAGCCAGTCAACATTATTCAAGTCTACATTCCAACTTGTCACAAGCAATGATGTGTATTGAGCATGTTGACTATAGCTTTAAAGTGACCCTTTGAGGTTTTGGTTACAGAATCCAAATTGTTCGGGCAGCCCAGGAACCCTGAACTTGTACAATTTTGATTCTGCAACTGAAACTGAAAAGGTCACCTTAAAGCTTATTCTGAAATGTTGCTGCATGAAAGTCCTTCAATATTCCCCATAAACTTTACAAAATCACTACTATTTCCACAAAGTCCTCGAAGTGTCATCCATGTTTCACCACTCGTTTAGCTGTTCTGAAAATTGAGCATACCCCCACATATTTTGCAGAGCTATTTTGTGGTTATGAATGCAAATTAACCGGTATCCTAAATTTGTTTGATTTGAATAAGATTTATTACTGATTTTTATGTGTCTTTTGTTTAATCGTCGCCAAGTACCATATATTAAGAGTATCATTTTCCAAAAAAATTCATGTCAATGATAATAAAAATTACAAATCAACTGCACAATATTCTGCATCAAGAGTATTGATTAGGGATGGGTGTGTGAGTGTGTGACAATTAGATCTGCAACACTTTTAAACCATTTGAGTCATATCAACTCAAACTGATACAAAATATGTCAGGTGACCTGAATCCTGCAATGTCATTGGTCATTCTCTGTCATGCATCCTCAATCATTTAAGAAACTCTATTTTACGATTTCAGATAAATTCTCACACTTCTAGAACCCCCCCCAAAAAAAAATATAATGATAAAAAATTTAAAAAAAAAAAAAGCTTTGGCCAATTTAAAATGTTTGCCTGAAAGAGCTTTTTTGGGTTCAACGCCTAGCCAAGCAGACCTTAACATACAATGAAACCAAAAAAAAACCAAAAAAACAAAAACAAAAAAAAAAAAAAAAACCAGTTAGTACAAAGTGAGAGCTATATGCATGCAGTGAAGAGCTCATGTTGTCATATGCCTGTGGTACTATCTACTCTTTAATGTGATGCTTGCCTTTCCTTGTAAGCCTCAAAGCTGTGTGTACCCATGTTATGGTAACATCTGCTGACTCGGTATTTCCATTTGATTTACATGCATTTCACCTAAAGCACTGTCAACTTCAAGAATCATTTTAAACTTTCGGTACATGTGAGCTCTTCTTAAAGCCACAAGTGGGCTATACAAAGTACATGTGATGCCACAATGCTGTTCCCATGATTTTTTAATGGACTGTTCAATGCGGATAGGAGCAGGGGATTTTGGAATAGGATAGCCTTATACGAAACAGGTACATCTTGTATACCAATACTTTTATGTACATCGACTCACAAAACAAAAAAATTTTTTTTTGCTGTGTTGTTTTTCTCCCATGCATGTACATATGACTATCACATGTTGACGATGGATCCTTGAACTCAGATGCTCAAAGGAGTCTTAATTTACTTTGTCACATGATTCAGAAAAACCTGTACTAGAAACTTCCAAATTTGTTGCGTGAGAATCAAACTCTTTACCAGGGATCACTGGCTTTTGCCTGTCCTGATACAGACCACCAATAAGCTGGCAACAAACTTTGTGGTGATGCATACTGTATTGTGGGACTTACACATCAATTCTTTGCTTCATGAGAGGTTTTCATGTTTCAAGTTTTTATGCACATTCACAGGGTTTGCCAACTGGTGTTGTTGGCTTCCTCACATTTTCGAGCTTCTAAAATCACACAATCTTCAAGCAAAAATTTTTTAAAGATTTTTAAGTCAGAGCCTTATCTTAAAATTTACATTCACACTGTTTTCATTCAGATTGGCTGATCTACATTTAAGCAATACTGTTTTAAAATTTATCCATACTCTGGAAACTGGCACTGTGAAATATTGACTGTTGAATAATTGTTGTTATTGCCAACGACAATTTAACCCTTTCACGGTCACAACTTTACTCAGCCTCAGAACAAGTACTTTTATTTTGTGTGGGTTAACCCTTCCTCTGCTGCAGGTGAGGAAACTTGTCCACAGGTACTTGCTTCTCCTACGCTGCAGGTGAGATTATCTGCCCAATGTCCACATGCCAAAGATATCAACTGTACGCGTAATTCCCGGGATATGGCAAAACGACACCTTCTTGTGGAGATGCACAACATACTAAATGGTTCCAACAATACCTATTGAGTCATAGTGCCAAAATTATCTAAATATTGGCGTTTCTCTGCGAAAAAAAAACAACTCACACAGATTTTATTCAGTATGGACCATCACAGAGATTGATTGACAATGCATACACGTGCAGGAGTTGCCCATTTTAACATCGATTGCATGTAGTTTCCACTCTGTATTTTTTTCAGCGGCTCACCAGGGACATTCTGAATGTTTTCAAAATATCTACCGTCGATATGTCACTTAATTTCGGTACTTATGTGACATGAACACATAAAAATACTGTTGGCTTGAACGATCAGCCCCGCTATTCTGGTTTGCTGAAAATGCGCACTGCACACGCTTGACCACATGCAGCTTATTTGCATGATTTTCTGCCCCAGTCAGGGCCTGAGCAGGACGAAAGTCTTGCTGAAGCAGGGCAAGAATGTCTCTGCCTTCTATTCTTAGATTTTTACCTTGGAAATATATATGTAGCAAATTTGTGCAAGATGACGTTTGGTAGGTGGGAAGAAAGAATTAAGCCAATAGGAAAGCAGCATGATGATACTGACAAGGTCCTGACATTTCCATTGATACCAAACCTGCCCAGAACCTGCAAGAGAATCGTATGAAGTTTGAGGCCGCAAAATACGCAATTTTACCGCTGTTTTGCGGATTTTTTATCGGCAAATGTACTGAAAACAATTGATTAGATGTTTATTTAAAAGTCTGTTTGAATAAAATCATCACATTTATCCAACAAAATTGTTTCTGCAGCAAAAACTATGCAGTTTGGAAATGAGCATAGGAGGTCTTCGTTTGCGTACACAAACGTTGATGTGGATGCCCAGAAGATGGTGTTTGTGGGGCCATCCCAAGATTAAATTCAGCATGATAGACAATTAACCCCAAAAAATAAATAGCAGAGGACGGGTTTACAGTTGGGCTCAATGTGCCCAAGCTGCCCCAAAGGAAAGCTACTGGCTCAGTCTTAATTCTGACCAGGGAAGGGTCAATATCCTATAATAATCAATCCCAGGGTAACTGCACTGGTGTGGCATTCCAGGCAGCCAGTTCCGCGAGAACAGGGAGTGAACGATCATCTTGAAAGTTAAAATCTGTTGACTACAATTAATTCCATAATGCACCAGATTTAAATTTGTCATGAAAATGATATTGCCTTGCCTGCCTGCTAAGCCATCTGCTTCCTTCCTCCAACTAAATCCAGAAACAATAAAAGCAGAGTCTGCTCTGCAGGCAATATGTGACTGGTATACAACGGGGGATGCATAATTTTTGTGTGAGCACTAGTTTACAAGTTTTTCCAGGGTCATAGAGGGAATGCATTCATTTAAAATGAATTTTCATCACTGTGACCTGGATATTTGACCTAGTAACCTACTTTTTATGTATAACACACCCTTGTGCCCAAACATACATTTGTGTCAAGTTTCGTGATTGTAAGTCAAAAGACAATATAGTTAGAGCCCTGACATGAAGTGTAATGGTCAATATGTAAGTTTGACCTCCAGTTTGTCCTTTCCCATATGTACTTTCCTGTTACTGTTTAATATGATCTGTGGCTCTAGGATCCAGATAAGAGCTGGTGCTGTTGGCTTGTAGTGTCGGAACATGGGGCTCTGGTTCCACCGATGCCCTGCTTGTGGTAAGCTTCATCATTTTCCCCCAATCACCAAGGTTATCCTCCAAGTCATAGCGGGCCTACAACAATCTGGTGTAACTGGTGATGATGAATGTACCCTGTCCCATGGCAGTGGAGGGTCTCAAGTCAGGGACAGGAAATGTGACAAAGACATGTCCAGTGGTGGTGAAGTGTCCTGAGTCAGGGATGGGAACCAGACTGGCAGAAACCATACCCCATCCCTTGGAAGTGAAGGGTTCCGAGATGGACGGACACGTAGGTGACGACAATACCCTTGGGTAGGTCAAGGTTACTTCTGTTTGACCTAATGACAAAGCTTTGGTGCAAATGCATAGAGCACAGATATCATGGCAAGACCATTTTTCTTCAATGCAGCACTGTGACCTAAATATGTGACCCACTGACCTAGTTTTCACTAGGTGTCTTAGGCATCTTTAGGACCAACTGTCATAAATAACTGGTCTGGCTACAATAATAAAATTAAGATTTGAAGATATCATGGTACTGTCATTTTTCTCCGTGACCTAAATATGTGACCCAGTGACCTAGTTTTCGATAGGCTTCCGTGTCATTTTTCTCCGTGACCTAAATATGTGACCCAGTGACCTAGTTTTCGATAGGCTTCCGAGGCATCCTTAGGACCAATTGTCATAAATAATTGATAAAGCTACATTCAATAAATTTTAGATATTGATAGTGAGTATTTTTGGAGATATGGCGTTAACGAGGTATGGTCAGCCAGACGGGCGTGTAGATGACGACAATACCCCCCCCCCCTCCTGGCCTAGAAGGCCGAGGGGTAAAAACTGATGTGATTGGTCAATACTGGAGGTCAAGTATCGGGCAAGCAGGCCAGCTGGTAGAGTATGCCCCATTGGCCTCCTGTCCATATGAACATATACAGAGAAATAGTTTCTGATGGGATTAAGTTTTGGAGTAGATACGATCTAAGAGATCTTATACCAAATGTAGTGGATAGTTAATGTATTATGACACAAATAGTGGGAAATGAAACCGAAGTACATGTGCACACATTTTGCACTCACTTCGGTTTTAGCTCGTATGTCATCTAGAAAACTTTAATTTCCAGTTTTCACTTGCACTGATGAATGGGAAGAAATTACACATTTTTCAATTTCCTCAACGCCAAGGCTTCAAGCATGGTTCAATTAATGAGTTTGTCATGAAATCCCTAGTGAATTTTCTTCAGCCGTTGTCACTGTTAGATGAAAAGTTAGGAAAAAAAGTGGAAAACCTGGGAGCTTTAATAATATCCTAGGTTGTTCAATATTTAAATTATATTAACCTTATGCAACATTCACAACTAATCCTATAGTGATGCTCTTGTATCATTTGGTTTATTAGAAACTCAAGTTGTTTATTATCTTCTGGTCTAACTATTACAAAATGTGATTTTTTTATGCACTTAATGAACAGTAGGACTTTGGGGCAAAGACTGAGAGGATCATATTTGCCGTTATCCAAAATTATTATCAGATATCCCAGGGTTATTTCCTCAATTCCGTTTACCATCATTATATAGCATAATCCTGACTTGCTTTCAATTACAATCACAGCCAGTTCAAGTTTAATGATGAAAATTGAATGAAACTACATCAGTCATTAATTCTAGTCACCAGATAACCTGAGTTGCAACCTTATTACCTAAACCACAGACATGGGTAATTTGTGTCTGATGAAGGTAGAGTATGGGTGACTAGGACTGACTGTGACAATGTGGGTCAGGTTTTGCACTTGAAAAATGACAAGCAAAACTTTATTTCTGGTAGTTTAGTCCAGTAGGACTTGAACCTGGCACACCTGGTGAACCAATGTGGCAAATGAATGTGTTTTTTATCTCACATCTATCTGGCTTCTCAAACCCCCTGTATACACCAAACAATGCGTAAGGTCATCACAGCAGTGATGAGAATTTGTACAACCATTATTTGCATGTCACTTTGGAGCATCAGGTAATGCATCAAAGCTATAATCCAAGAACACTTTTCAATCCAAATTTTTGTATCAGTGAGAGGCTTTCCAGTGATCAGTCTCAGAATGACAACTGCGCAGACCTTGAATTCCCCAAGCATTTCAGTCAAACATCACATCAATGGATGTCAATGAGTCTATATTGTATGGTATTTAAGTCATATACATCCTTACTGCAGCAGGGCAGGTACAACATGTTCAGACTCGAGACTCAGACTCACATATCTTTTATTTGCCTGAATATACACATATACATAGGCGACTGGTGCCAAAGGTTGCAAGTTCGAGTCCCGCTCGTTCCGAACATAAAATATATATATTATAGCAGTAACATACATAGTCAGGAGACCCTCATTAAGGCCACAACAGCCGCAATCATGAGGGCCCGCCCAAAAAATGCTATAGATATACCAAAATTTCACTTAGAATATAAGGTTTAGAGATGTAAGTACCTTACCCAGTAACCATGGAAAAAAATTATGTCTTACATATTAGCAGGGGCAAATGGGGGCTGCCTATGGAGTGTTGCAAACATAACAGTTTGGGATAGAACCACTGATATATTTTTCAATACAATGGGTTTTTTTTTTTACATGGAGGGCAAAACCATTTTTGCTATGAGCATGAACCTTGTTTATAATGAAGTCAGGGGTTGAGTTCAATGTTTTTAAGATTTCATGTCTTAGACAATTTTCTGTGCCTATAAGATTGCTTCTTTCTATAAATATACGGTTTCTATTTCTAACAATGTCAGTTGTTGGAGAAATATATCATGTATATCACTAATCTTCCATAACTCTATGGTTTTATAGATTAGCTCTGTATGCGCATTAAATCTGGTGAGGCTAACGAAAATCACACATTCTTTTCTAGAGCAAAGCAATTCTAATATTAAGGGGGGAGGGGGGGGGCAGGCAGGGGCTCCCTTACTGGGCATTTCATTTCCCATACTTGTGCACTGGAAGCCCCTTTACTTTCCACGCTTCCAAACAGCCATTACAGTGGTCCCTGTCTTGAGAGACCACCCCTAGGGCAGGTCAAAAAGTGGTCTCTCAAAACAGGTGAACTTTCATTAGAGGTATAATAACATGGAAAAGACAGCACAGTGTTCTGAGAGAGCAGTCTTAAAAAGATATATGGTTTCTCATTGGAGGGGTCTTTCAAGACAGGTACCACTGCATTTCTAAATTTTCCCATTTTCCATACTATCTACTACGATAAAATACTATCTGGACCAGGACACTGGGACTCCCCCCTTCACTCATCCCCCCCCCCCTTCCTGGAAGACAATATAATGCTTCCACCTGTCAGAGGCAGTACAAACCCAAGAGTAATGGCTCCTTCCATGAGAACTACACATATAGGAAAGTATATACATGGTGTACATCATCTTTGCTACAAAGTGTACTTCCATACAGTAAGAGATCAGTTATGATCATCCAAGGTTCAATAAATCAAAACTTTCATGTGGCAAGCGTAAGTTTGCACAAAGGTCTCTGATTCTCATCTGCACTTTGTACAGGAGATGAAAAGATTGATCGAGTCATCTCGTGTACAGCTGTGACTATGTCTGGCTACCCCATGAAGACATTTTTGCTGAGGAACACATTAAATGTTCTCATAATGATGAAATATTATACATACTGCATGGCACTGGGAGTGTACAGTGGTCCCTTCTTTGGGAGGAAAAATCCCACTCCATCAAAAGACCACCTGCCTTTGAGACCACATTTAACAGGTCTCTGCTGCTATATTTCTTATTTTACCTCCACTGACAGACCATCTGCTTCATGTGACTATTCAAGGAGGAAGCTATGAAGCTAGTGCGCAGTAAGACTGGCAACTTTGGATCGATATTACCCATTTAATTTTTTCACAAGTACATTAAACCTATATATTTTCTGATTACTACATATCCATAGAATTGTATCCATAGGGTTTTTTTGCAGGATTGGAATTTTTTTAGATTTTATAGCAGTCTTTCTGACTTGGTAGGATTTTCACATTTTTCGCACATTGCACAAAATTGTTTGTTTTTTTTGTTTTGTTTTGTTTTTTTTTCAAGTTGGAATCAGAAGAAATTTAAAATATATATCCATGTCCAGGATCAAATTCAAAGGTGAGTCCTGAAATAGCATAAATAAAAAGTTATAAAATTTTTAATTCAGTCCTGACAGGCTGTTCATTTTCTTTCTATAAATGGCTCCAAAAGTCACAGAAGGGGTTGTCCGAAAAAAAAATCCTGGGAACCGTTCCTGGATATATTTTTCTTTTAATGTCCGTTGATTTTAATGTGTTAGGGTAATCCGTACGTTTGTTAGGCGAGATACAAATTGCAGAGGAGAAAATCGCATTGAAAGAAAAAGTTGCCAATTCTTACGCATTTATGGCTCTAATATGACACATACTCATTGCTGTCCCATGTTTTAATTATTGTGTGGAAAAAACTTGTAGCTTTCCCTCTCTGATGTCGCATTAAAAAAAAGTATATTTTGTGGCTTAAATCTAGACTTTTTTTAACTTGGGAACATCACACTTGGCTTGTTTGGCTGTGGCTTCACATGCGGCTTTCCATATTTGGGACCCAGTAAGTGGACTGTACTAATTTGTTTTTACATCAATAGAGAATTTCAAAGTAATCAGAACAATGGTAGTGATTGGTCTGAACTGGCCCATTCTTCTCTCCACAGCTAATGGTTTCCTGTTCCCTATGAGTGACCCTTGTCAATTGGTTTCCAGGGGTCATGGACTAATGACTGTGCAAACAATGACATGCCTCATCATCATGCCCATGCAAACAAACCCCATGTGCTCAGCACTGCTTAAACTTTTCAGTGTAAACAAAAGTTTTGAGATCAATTTTCTCATATAAATTTTATGTTCACACATCTGAGTTTTGGGGAGCATGTATTTTAAGTATCAAACTATCCAAAAATATGAAAAAGTGATTAGAGGTTATCCATAGGTGCTGACTTCAGATCTTCCACCTTAACAACCTTTCATGGAGGCAATCTCTCAAAGGAGTGACTACTGTACCTGTGATGTTAAAGAACAATGATAATCAAGCCACCCGCCATTAGATTGGCCTAATTGTGTCAAATGATGGAAACTGGAGCCCGCAAGATGCCATAATCCTACATCACACAGGTACAACTGTGCACAAAACCGTCCATCATTACACTTCAGAGGAGGAAACCGTGGTGTCTCAATGAAAATGAAATGCTGATGAAACCGTATGAAAAAAAAGTTGGTGACTCAGTCAAACCTTTTTCTATAGAATAAGGAGTAAAAAATTAACATCACCTGACTACCCCAAAAATCTTTTTCTCCCAAGATGTTTTGTATCATCAATTTGTTGAGTGGTATTTTTGCATGGCCATAATTGCCTGCTCAGCTTCCTTCCAGGCCTGGAAGATGCAGGCAAGGCATGCAGCTGGTGCGCTTCCTACATCCTCAGACCCCAGGTAGCCACCACGGCTTCATCTGCAGCTCTTGGAAAAGAAGTTCATCACAGAAACATCACAGTGGTCCACTCAAAATAACAATTTGGCAGCATAATTCTGCATTTATATACACTGGCAAATGATGCGAACAGACCCAGCCTAACAGGTGCCGTGCATGCTCAGTTGCTCAGTGAAGGATGTGAGTTCACAAAGTTCAGTTGAACGGGTAATTGAAGATAAATGTCTACCACAGACAAGTAGTATGGCTATAACAAGAACAATTATCTTCGTCAAATGCTTAACTGAAGTGTCGCTGGTTTGTCAAGTACAAATTTCCCGCTTGCCTTCAAGGCAAACGTTCCTTAGATGTGGTTTACAGCCCAGAAATATCAAAGCTGTCACTTTTTTCTGCCTCTGAATCTTTTTATTCTGCTCATTTTTGCAACCGTTTGAAGTGACAATCTGTCTAATCATGGGCACTTATCCAAGCCTAGCTTCCAAGGATAATACGTAAGTGATGCGCTTCTCATTATATCAACAAGAATGCACATCCTACATATTTCAAGGGCAGCATCATTTCATTGATGAATTAAGCTCTTGAAACGTTGAAGACTTGAGTTCAAAGCACAAATCCTCTTATGGATACAACTGGGATAGAATTATATTACAATATACAGTACACGTCTTCCTCTTCTACTGGGTGCAATTATACACATACAGTAAGTAAAACATTAATACTAATGAATCCTGGTGGAATTGATAGTTGTTGGTTTAAGAAACTACACACAAGTTCTTCCCATTTGTAAATTTGAAAAATTTGGGTTGAAAAAATGTATGTATGCATGTACATGTACATGTTACACCCAGGATACTGTATACTTGTACATCAAAGTGCATGCACTTGTAAAAGAGATTACTTTGCAGGGCAGTAAGTAAGGCACACTTTTATCCATTTATCCATGCATGAACTTGTACCCAAACACTACATACATTCCTTTAACTCCTTAAGTGCCAAATTTTGGACTGAGTCAACAGCTTTTCTCAGCATGAATTAGGCACTTCTGAGAAAGGCTGTTAACCTGGGGTATTCTCTCTGGAATTTTAGGCATGCTGGTACTTGAATGAAAGGTCTTTTTATGAGGAATCTGAATCTGGGATCCTTATGATAATTCAGACTAGTGTGACTTGTGATTGGCACTGAAAGAGTTAAATTACTGCAGACAACATGAGAAGGTGTCAGCACATCACCAAGCCACACCTGATTTAGGCTGAATTAAGTGATTACCATGAATATTCATAATACAAGCATTAATTCCACACATGAAGTATCCTGCGCCATGGCTATATAGCCATATGTGATGTTCAATTTGGTCACTATCTTTTTACAAGTTTAACTGATGTTTCTTATTCCACACCGAACTAGTTTCAATCACCGCTGTTGATTAAGTTTACATATTAAAGCCGAAGGAAATGCAGGTCACTTTTTACATCCAATATACTTGTTCATATCGCTACTTAAACATTCATTTTTTGTCCCAAAAAAAAAAAAAAAATTCAAGTGAGTATCAATATTTTGCAACTCTTCAGTAACAAAGTATCAACTGCAGCATGCCTCCATATTTGGCACAGCCTAGGCTGTACATCCAGGCATCTCCCAAAATCATAACAAACATCAAGGAGGGTAGACTCTACCCTCCTTGCATACATGTAACAGCCTCTCAAAACCTGGAGGCTGCTATGCCGAATGTTGTGCCTGTGTGGCCCATTCACTGGTCTTGCCAAACATTAGGCATAATGTGTTGGGATCTCCCGTGTATTGTATTCCCATGTGGCAGTTGTGTGCACCCTCCCTCACTCACTCCAGTTGGTCCCAGTGGTGATATGATCTCTTTAACCCAATTAGCTTAGCTAATTATCAGGCTCCATTATGCTGACTGCTGTGACCAGTAACTGTTAGCATCTCCCCACACAACTTGGAATACTCATTTTTCGCACAATACACATGGCCCAGGTCTGTGCTGGCAAATCGTCATCACATAAATGTTAAACTTTGACATGCCCCTCAGAATCTCTATTCCCTGGGATTTCACAAAGGCCGTTCATTTCAACAGCTGCCACAAGAGCATAATCTTCATTGGGACAGTTCAAGTGTTCGGTTCCTGCCCTCCTCTCTCTTTATCTCTCTGTTTCTTTAACTTAGGCCTACAGTAAAGTTGGTAATATTTTATTCCCCTGAGATTGAGGTAAAGCTAGCAAGTGTTTTAACTTCAAAAGACAGGCTACTTGCAAGTCAGTACATAGAAGTACCGTACCATACATACAGTATAATACCTCTATGGTCAGTTTGTCAGGAGCTCACTGACCTGCGTTCCCCTTTCCAGTTCAGAGTTTGAAGCATTTTCCTCACTGGAGCTGCCTTCGTCTTTTGAAAATTCATGCTGAACCACATATCCTTCTCAATGATCACCTATAATGGAGTGTCAGAAGTAAAACTGTCCGGGGGTAACTTAACAACATGACAAAGTCAAACAAGATTCACCTCGATCAGCTGGTCTGGGCATGCACCCAGCAGGCTATTTTTTTGAGCTTGAGAGGTCACTACGTCACTTCCACTTTCTCTGAGACCTCAATATTTCGGCAAAAAAGCTTCCAGGTAGAGCAGTGATATAAGCAACTTTTACTGCTCGTTTCAGGCATTAAACGAAGATAATTACTTTTTTCTTTTGACGATAATGTAGATAAAGGTGTCTTGTTTTGAAACACATGAAGAAAAAGGCTGCATTTACTTTGGCTTTAACACATGAAGGGTTTAGCCTCATCCCAAGGTCTGGGAGGTGCTGGAATCAGCAACACTGATATTAGCTTCCTCAATGCATGTAGCTACATGTGCACATCAAAAGAACACGCCACTATGTACTTTCTGTATCTAATCATAATTCGTAGCTTTATAATCTCCACAAAGTGGCTTTTAATGTCCATGTCTTGGTCCTTTCATCAACCTCCCCATTGAAGGCCAAAACTATTGATCCTTATGGCCTTGACTTCACTAATTTACATGCATTGTATCTTTGATTATAGAAGCACCGATTTTGCCTGAACATTTTATCAGGACTATGCACCCCATCCTCAAAAATGTTCACATCAATAGGATGCTGTTCCATGAAATTCCTGGTTATCATTTAATCCATACTGATCAATTCAATTTACTGAGACATTCACATTTTGTGAATCTGCCAAGTGAATATCCAGTGAACCTCTAAATGGAATGAGGTGCACCATTCTTGTTCATACAGAAGAAACATAACTGAACTTGATTGTCTGGTTAAGTACATGTACCACACACATTCCTGGATATTTGATGCAATTTATCAGTGTCACTGGTAGTTCATACAATGTTTCATAACCAGAACTTTTGGCCATGTCAGAAACTTGATACAGATCTTGGAACATCAGAAGTGAAAGCTACTCATGAATGGAGTTTGCCCGTTCAGTTTCAAGTTTTGATTGAGTCAAGAGCTTTCCTCAGTGCATTTGGGGCACTCAAACCAAACCTAGGAAAGTTGTTGACCTGGGCCATGTTTATGTCCCCTTATTGTCTCTACAACTGTACGCATGCTGGTACTTGAATGAAAAGTTTGCTTTCAACAAACAGCAATCCAATATCACTACATGTGTATCAATTCAGAACACATTCATTTTAAATATCAAAATTAGAAGTAAAAGGGCTAAACCCACTTTTACTTCAGTCTCTTCAGTTGACACAGTACATGTAATAATTTAATGCCAAAAGAAACTTGCCAAAGTATTTTCCATATGGAATTCGGAATTATGAATAAAATAAAGTATTGCTGATAATTTTGCCCATTCATGCAAGACATTTTATTCAATGCTCTGTTGTCAAAAATTATAACTGTGATCAAACCATAACATTTATTAATGGAATGGAAACACACTGATCTGAAATGCCGGCTCTGCTCAAGAAAATATGTCCAGGTCATTCTCATTATATTCACTCATGATCAATGCTCATACTCAAATCAACTAAATGACACAAAAACAAAAAAGTAAAAGTAAAAGTGAAGTGAAGTTGAGTGAAAGTAAAATAAAATAACAAGAGGGCTGTGTGAACAGCCCGTGCCTCAGCTGATCTTGACATTCATCACACTTGCAGCTCTATGAACTTGGGAAAGGATCAAGGACACCATGTTCTGAGTAAGTCTGACCTTTATAGAAGAACACCTACATGTGCAACATCAAAGTTCAAGTAATTCTCACGTTATAATGAAGAGTAAAATTCATGTATGTTGCACTGTGACCCCACAAACGAGGTCAAGGTCATTCATGTACTGTCTCAGCATGACCTTCATACACAATAATTAACATGTGTAGCTAACTCAAAACAGATCTCAAGTTATCAAGTAAACAGTAAATTTCGTGTCAGTTGTCCTGTGAATTAGCATTAGAATGCCCATTGACTTACATAGTAATCAATAGGAAAGCACCACTGACTGGTAAGTACCGTAATTGAAAATCCTTAAAAATCAGGAATCCAAAGCAGTGCCACCTAGTAAACAACTGTTTGACCCTTCCACAACAATATATCCATCATACTTCAGCTTAATCTGAGGGATGGTTCTGAGAACAAGTGAAAAATAGCAAAACCATACAAAAAATTCATTTAAAAAAATTGCAGCGCCACCTGGTGAACAAATTGGGAACTGCAGGTCCCCGGGAGTGTCTATGTACGATATCAAAGCAATTGCGCAAGTGGTTTCAGAGGAGAAGAATTTTGAAGGTTTGTCCCCCAAAAAACAAAAAAATTCATAAAAAATCAAAAAATCAATAGAGCGTGACCATTTGAACACACTTGGTAGAGATCAACCCAAAGCAAATCCCCACCAAGTTTGAAGTAAATCTGGTCAACATTATTAAAGTTATGACCATTACAAGAAATTCCCATGTTAAGTTTTCCTATTAAAACTTTTGAAGAGATTTTTGAAAAAAAATCATAAAAAAATCCAAATTCATTGGAACATGACCATTGGAACAAACCTGGTAGACACCCACCCAAGGTACATTGCCACCAAGTTTAAAGTAAATCTGGATAATGGATTTGGAGAAGAAGTGGAAAATGTTAATTAGCATTAGAATGCCCATTGACTTACATGGTAATCAATAGGAAAGGTGCATTTACCCCAAAGGAGCCCACTTGAAAAAATCATTAAAAATCAGGAATCTGCAGCATTCCCACACAGTGAACAACTTTGTTTGGCCCTTCCATTAGGAACATATCCATTAAGTGTAAGCTTAATCTGAGTGACGGTTCTGGAGGAGAAGTCGAAAATATCTATAACACACAAAAATTCAAAAAAAAGAAAAAATTAGAAAAAAAACTGCAGCGCCACCTGGTGAACAAATTAACAACAAAGAGTCCCTAGATGTCTTCCTGTGTGATATCAAAGCATTTGGGTAAGCAGTTTCGGGGAAGAAGATTTTTTAAGATTTGTCCAAAAAAAACAACAACAAAATTCATTAAAAATCCAAAAATCACTGGAGCATGACCATGTGAACAAAATTGGTAGAAACCTACCCAAGGTACATTACCACCAAGTTTGAAGTTAATCTGGATGACGGTTTTGGAGAAGAAGTCAAAAATGTGAATTGGCATTAGAATGCCCATTGACTTCCATGGTAATCAATAGGAAAGCTGCATTGACCGACAAGTACCAGAATTGAAAAAATCGTTAAAAATCAGGAATCTGCAGCATTCCCACATGGTGAACAACTTTGTTTGACCCTTCTACAAGGAACATATCCACCATGTTTCAGCTTAATCTGAGTGATGGTTCTGGAGAAGAAGTCGAAAATAGCTATAACACACAAAAATTCATAAAAAATTAGGAAAAAATTGCAGTGCCACATGGTGAACAAATTAAGAACTACGTGTCCCAGGGAGTGTTCCTGTGTGATATCAAAGCAATTGGGTGAGTGGTTTCAGAGAAGAAGATTTTTTAAGATTTACCCAAAAAAGAACAAAAAAATTCATTAAAAATCCAAAAATCACTGGACCGTGACCATTTGAACAAACTTGGTAGAGACCCACCCAAGGCACATCTCCACCAAGTTTGAAGTAAATCTGGCTGACAGTTTTTAAGAAGAAGTTGAAAATGTGAATTGTGGACGACGGACGGACGGACGGACGGACGACGGACGGACGGACGGACGGACGACGGACGGACGACGGACGACAGACCCTCAAAAAACCTCAGCTGACTGACAAGTCAGCTGAGGTAAAAATTAACTGACAGACAAAATATCGCAACAAGCACATTTGTATCTGACAAGTACAGTCCACAATGAACACCAGTGAACCATGTTTGTCATAAATGACTCCTGCCCAGTGTAACCATCCATTATTGCTGGCCCAGGAGATACCTATAACGCATTTGGTGCAAATTTGGCAGCACCAGTGAAATTTGTTCTCAAGATCACAGTGTCACACATTTTGTAGTACATGTATCTAGGCATGAAATTTGGGATATGATGAGTAAACACTTAGTTTAGCACTAACTTGTCCAGGGAAGCAACAGACCTTTGAACATGAGTTTAAAGGCCAGATGTGTGCAACTAAACACCTTCAGACCTCATCAGGAAGGCTGGCTTCACAGAGACCTAGTGCACGGTCTAGTTTTTGACAGCAGGCCAAGATTGTATGCTCTGGGATTGAAGGTATGGAGATAGAGGTAGGAGATGTGTATTTTTATGTTTAATCCCCCTTCCATCCAAGCTGAAATACTTTCTCTCCAGAGATTGTAGCTATGAAGAGAGTGGATGTGTATACAGTGAAAACTCGTTATAATGACACCATCTGTTCCCTACGAAATGTGTCGGATAACTGAATATGTCAGATAAATGAGTCAAATAAAAAAGAAAACAAGCCTTTTGCCAGGAAAATTTGTGTTATGATATTGAATATGTCTGATATCTGAGTGTCGTTATAATGAGGTTTCACTGTACATGCATATCTATATGTGTAAGTCACCGAAGCTAAGACCTTCTGTCTACTAACAGTATCCTATACGCTTAAGTAAACCCCCTCCCCCCAACTATTTACAGGCTTATATGCTTATACTTAAGAAAACAAAGATTTGTATCTTCAGCCTTAGTGGTAGACTTTTTGGCTCGCACATTAAGATGAAGGGGCAGCCTTAGAAAAAAGAACAACAACAACAACAACAACAACAACAACAACAACAAAAAATCAGTTTCAGTACAGTGTACAATATTTGTATGTGTTCAGTTCAGAGTTTAGTTTTGAGCAGAGACCATACCAGCAGCCAGTTGTCATTCAGAAGCCATTGTTCAGCAAATCACAGGAGCACATAGCTGTGAGCCTTTGTAATACGACAGGTAATTTTGTCTCACTACTCAAACCTGTATATTTATCTTACTAAATATGCACTATTATATATGCATACACGTATGGATGCACACACATACATGTACATGATACTGTACATTATAGTAGTCACTGATGCATTAATTTTCATTTTGGACTTCTTAATAATACTTATAGGTTATCCCATGGCTAAATCAGTACAGTACCCTGTACAGTTCCCCCAAGAGCCCGTATTCTCCCAAGACCTGAAGGCGCCACCTGCAGTGTTTTGCAATACTTGGGTCAAAATGTGAAAATCTTGTGATCGCTCCAGCATCCTCAATGTTTGATAGATCTTCATGAAATTTAGTGGGATTGTGGAGGAGGTAAAAGTCTCACTTGCATATGATATTAGTGGTGACTCCTATAATTTGATGGAAATTATGGGCTAAAATGTGTTTGATGATATAAAATTCCATACCTCAAAAAGTAATTGGATTACGCTTGCCAAATTTATAGGATATATAGACTATGTCTATAATGCTAGCATGTTATGTAATATCAGTAACCTTGACCTATTTTTGTGAGGTCACCAGGCCTGTAAAGTTGGAAGAGGTGATTTTGTAATGCCAGGGTGTAGTTTGGACATCACTGGCAAAGAGAATTGAGCCTCCAGATCAAATTTTTAAGGTTATAGAGGGAATACATTTCAGGAAATGATATTTTTGGTGATGCTGGTCAGCAGAGCATTAAGAGGCTCATGGGCCTCTCGTTCAACATTAGGGTAGATATACTCCTTTCTTCTGTCCACCTATTGCATTTTTGCAAGCAAATGTGATGCTAGATTAAGTACGGAGACACACAATTAAGGTAACCTCCTGTTGGCTTTCACGGGGAGTTTCTTGGACAGCATGACCTGATCAACAGAAGTCAATTGAATTAACATTCATATAATTTATACTCATAACATGCTTGTCACTTTTACGTTGGAAAACAAATGCAAACATAAACAGTCACATCTGTGTGATGACATCCATTGACCTGGGTCAAGATCAGGTCATGTTATCCATTCATGTACGTCCAAAGCATTGCCTAACTATACAGTACTTACAGACAGAACAAACAGAAGACATGGCAGGCGCCAGTGTTTAAATGGCCTGCTGCAAGCACACGGAGACACCAGTGACAGTCAACATGTCTTGGCATGGGGATCACTCTCCACAGACCTCTCATTTTGAGAGAAGAAAGATTGTTGGCATGCTAATTAGCATGCACACCCTCCAAAATATGTCCAATGTAAAACAAGTGGGATGGCCCTCTTTTTTTTCTTCAGAGTATATCCATTTTTTCCTAAGATTCTGTGTCTACAGTTCCCCAGGCTGCCTGACTTTTTTTTAAACACTTACTATTAATAAGCTCCAAGTTGGCAACATTGGACTTCACATACTTTTACTATGTATACTCTCCACCCACACGAAGCTTATGATACATCATCTAAGAACCAGAGTTTCAAAGACCAGTTCTTAGTTCTGCACCAGGCATGTCCAGTTCCATGAACAAGCAAGCAGGACTTGAAATCAACTTGCATTAATTATCATATCACTCAGTATTGATCTTGTAGTAGTTAATTTTGAAATGATAACACTTTTTACTTATATATTTTTATTCTATTTATTTGTTTTCAGTTTTTGTTGGTTTTTTTTTTTGTTTTTGTTTTTTTTGTTTTTTGTTTTTTGTTTTTTTGTTTGTTTTTGTTTTCGTTTGTTTGTTTTTTTTTGGCAAGAGGGGTTGATATAGCTGGCTTTACTTTATTCCCAATCGCATTGTCAATAAAATATGTTTAAACCAAATGATAACACCCTACCACCACAAAAGTCAAACAGAGCAGTCAGTTAAGAGCACGACAATCATGATGATTGAACCAGTACTCAAGTATAAACAGAGAAGTGTGATGTTTACATGTATCTGAGAGGATCGAGTTTACAGAGCACAGGGCATCAGCCACTCTTCTGTAATCAGCAATGAAACACGTTTTAACCAAGCACCATGCTGTTCTGAACATGCATCCTGTGATAACACTTTGTACCACGCAGTGATATGATGCTACACTTGTAACCTTCTACCATTTTTCATCCTCAAAATATGCAAGTCAACATTTTCACTCACAATTTTTGGCCATCATATGAATGTAGTGGGCACAGGTGCACTTGGGCCACTCTGTTGAGCTCCACTATAAGTACAGCATTCAAGATCTCAGTTTCCCTGCTCAATACTGTATCAGCTGAAGCATTTTCTATACAAGGTAAGTCACTCAGCCTTTATACAGAGTAAGATTGATTTTTCACAAGCTGTGTAAAACAAAAATTTGGGGTGAGCTTAAATCTAACACAAGATGAGAACTGACAACAGTGTGTACCTCACAGTCTATACATTTTATGAATAAATGATGGTAGCTATAGGTTTTGCAAGTCCTCTGTGTTCCCCTCAATTAACAGCCAAATGCACCTGCCCATTAACTAATTACATGTAACCCTTTAATATCATGCTCAAAATCTCTAAGTCAACATCAAGTCTCCTGAGATTTGTGGGCACCTTGTCTTGCCAGAGAAAGAAGTGAGACATATTCTGCTGACTGATTTTGGCTGAATGTGCACAAGGGGCACTCCACAAAATCAATCCAATATTATCCATGGATTCTTGCACTGTGTTCATCCCACAAAACTGATGACAGTCTTGTCCAAGAATTCTTGTAATTTCATAATAACTTACAATAAAAGATATTATTACAAGATGATGGTATTTCCAAACCAAAAGTTGCTAATTTAGTGGAAAAGTGTTAAAGAAGTATCTGTACACAATACTCAGCAGTATCCTGTCACTCTGGGTGCACCTTATTTTCCACCAATCACAACATTAGGATCATTTGGTATACTCTTCCATAT
>OZ026614.1:65479366-65492366 GCA_964020975.1 Hermodice carunculata | reverse complement strand
CCCTGGAATGCAGATTAGGTGTGATAGGATCAAATTTTACAGACAGCTACCTTCACTGCTCTTACTCTTCATTCATTTCTCCCCAGGAAATGTGTCTACCTTGAACCATAACTAAAGTACTTTGCATTAAGAACAGGCTGCTTACTATATCTCACTGAGCCCTGTACCACCACATTTAGCTTGTTGTATGGTCTCCCTGTCAGAGATGAGACAGGTAAATGCTTGCACATCATCTTTTGGTGAAAACAACAAGGCAGGTTGTGTCTGCAGCATGTTTTTGTATTAGCCCAATACACAACTGCATTTGGTTATATATAAATATGATAAACTAATGAACTCCTGCTGATAAAAATCCTGCCGGAAAATCCTACCAAATGAAAGGGACAGATTTCTTATAATTTGATATTTATGCTGCACATTTTGTCCATATGGACAAATTATTGATTTTTGCTGTTTGGTGGTACATGTAGCTTCTGTACATTACATACTCATAAGGCAATCATTATATAAATTGAATGATAGGATTCTATGATGATGCTGACTTTAAAGAACAGGTTACAGGGTGTGGTTCACTTGAAACATAGTTTGTTCCTTTCATGTTTCACATTGAAAAAAATGTAACTCAAACTGTCACTACATACACATAACTCATTGCATTATAATTTGAGTAATGTAACATCAAAAGAAATATCACAACCATATCTCCTGCCTTGAAGGAACTGAGGCAAGTTAGTTCAGTCTATATAGTAATTAAACAAAGACAAGAGGCCCATGGGCCTAATGCTCTGCTGACATATAAACTGATGACCATCACAAAAACATCATTTCCTGAAATGCATTCCCTCCATGATCTTGAAAAATTAATCAAGGATCATCCATATTATGCAATATTCAACTTCTACATGATACACATTTGTAGCACATTTGGTATCATTTTTTTCAATTGCCTTGTTTAGTATCAACATATTGAATTTAATGTCCTTTTATCAAGTGCTTAGTGACCTTGAAAAATAGGTCAAGGTCACATAGCACATTGCAAAATTTCACCATTGGTCTAACACATATTTGGTGTAAATGTTGTGGCTTCATCTCCAGTTATTAGCAGAAAAATGAATTTAATGTGTTTTTGATACACACATGTATGATGTGAGTTCCAATAATTACCACCAGTGGCACCACCATGACTCCACATCATATGCTTTTGCCTGTATAATGTTCCTGTGAAATATATGGATGTATAGTTAAGATGTAATGACATTCACAAAAAAGAATCATTTCATGAAATGCATTCCCTCCATGACCTTGAGACAGTAGGTCAACATCATCCATGTTATGTAATATCAATCTTCCACATATGACAACCATTTGTGACACTTTTGGTATTGTTAGCCTTATTCTTCCCAACATGTTAAATTTAATGTCCTTTACTACAGTGCCTTGTGACCTAGAAACATAAGTCAAGGTCACTCAAAATTTTTTTAAAAAATTTGACTAAAGACCTAACACATAATTGGTGTAAATTTTGTAGTCCCGTCTCAATTTATCATCACAAAAATGAATATAATGTGCTTTTGATAACCATGACAGTACGTGTAGGTCCAATTAATACCACCAGTGGCATCACCATGACCCCAAATGACACATTTATAGAGTCTTGCATCATGTTCCTGTACTGGTAGATAGATATATGCCTCCAAGTTCAAATGTAATGACCATCATGAAGGTCATGGCATCAGTACTATGTAGGGGTTTCTCTGGATCTTAAATCTTAAATATAGAACTCGCCATAAAAGCAGGACAATGGCACGTTCCACAACCACACAGATGTGTATTTTAATGGGTCCATGAGTAGAGCTCTCCGGCTCCAGAGGTACTTAATGTCCCCCAAGGCTATGCTCAATTGATCTCCCAGCTGATGCTGAGTTTTGTGTGAGTGTAACAGGCCTACAACTTCAGTCTCAATTGCACACCTTTTGACAGCACACTTCCATGAATTATGTGGCTATCACATAAAACATGAATAAGACGCAAGGTGACAGAATTTTTAGTTCTACATACCCACAAGTAATGACAAGTAATAATGAGGTTCCATTTGTCCTTCAGATAAAACTGCTGCTCCTCCTCAAACACAGCAACTTTGATAGCAATAAGCAATGCACATAAGAATTTATGATTTCACATTTAACTCTTGCATTGCAAAGACTTAAATATAGTTGTGACTTTAGCTTGTTGCACTATAGATACAAACTTGAACAGGAAGAGTGACGGTTTAAAAGTCACTTGTCCCCAAGAGTACTTCACTAGTCCTGGACAATACATTCATATTAGACTGTGTCATTACCATATCCAAACCGTAGTCCTAATGAAACAAATCCAAGTCAATTCCGACTAAAGGCAATGTTCCTTGGTATGTATAGCTGAATCACATAAATCTATAGTTTGTCTTTACCCAAAAGAGTCCAAAATGTATTTGCAAAGGTCCATAGGGTCAAAAAAGCCATGTCTAGTTTTAACATGACAGAATGCAAAAAGTTTTGTTTAAAATTATAGTCCTATTTCAGTAAATTGGCTTGAACAGGTGCATCATTCATGTGCATGCATATAGGACCGTACAATTCATGAAAAGGGACCAAAATTTGCAGCACATCAGAGAACTTGCAAGCACAAAAAAGAATCATTGGAACTTTTACACCCTGAGACTGGGGAGGGGGATTTGAAATGTTGAGCCCTGGGTTGAACAGAGTTTAAGCACACAGTGAGACAGACCTAAGGATACACACAATGCATAAAAACAGGTTGGCAAAATGACAAGATATAAGGACACAACCTGATGTCCCTTCAAGAGGTGCCACCAGTGCATTATGTAATGCAAGAAGTCTTTAATTTGTACATCCTCAGTTATGTCTGCTTGACTAATGTGTTGCCACAAGAAGCCATGGACACCCCCACTGCAAGTTTTGACCTTTGATACAGAAAAACACAAAGGTCATAAAGTACATATGAACCTTGGCCTTTGACCCTTGCCTTTCTCGGATTGAAACTCACACACTATGCACTATTATATAGAAATCTGCTATGCCCAAATTTTCCGCAGGCATCCAGCAGCAGTAAATATGAAATTTATATTTGAATATAAAAGGTGACATGTATATTCCCATCAGTGGAAGTTCAAGAGTTTATATCTCTCACATCTGAATGACTGGCCACAAGGCCAGACCAAAATATTCTGTGTTTATTGGCATATACTTGCTGACGCAGGACATGTATTATTTCATTCCATACTGGCTTCATTGGCTTCTATATTTATTTGCATTGACAATACAGCAACGACTGTTGGCTGGTGATTGAGGATCTGCTGTTTGTGTTTCTGCTACTGTATGGGTAATATCTGGATCCTATCAAGTATATGTGAGTGGTCTATTTTGGTGATGTGTTTGTGTTTTCTGCCCAATTAAGTTGTGTCATGCCTTATGGGTCAGACTCAGAGGCATGTCACAACACCAGACATTAAAAGCTTCAAAACCAATGGATCTGCTGGCTATATGCACGTATTGCACATTATGCCTAAATCCTACAGAACATTCAGGCCACTGTCAACAACAATTCATTGTCAATTCATTCCTGGTCATGCGTGGCTCTATGATAATGATCCCTTGTGTCAAGTTTGAGGTGAACTTTGTGCACAAGTTCTCATGATGTCAATTGTGCCAAGACAAAGACTGGAGGCTTGAATGTTGAGGCAATTATAAAAACTTCTACCCAGAAAACAGGTTATAACGACCCATCAATTAATTTTTGCCACGTTTGCCTGCATGATGAAGGTCCCCTGTGCCAAGTTTGAGTAAAATTTGTGGCAGCATTTTTCTAATGTCGTCCTTTCAAACTAGGACAGCTGCACAAAATATATATATATATATATATATTTATACATATCAGCCTGAATGCTGAGGCACTGAATGGTCAATCTCCTATTCAGTTAATAGGTCACATTGACATGACTAATTTACTTCAGCTTTGCTTCAGTGAAGCCATTTGTGCCAAGTGCTAAGTAAAATATGTAAAATAAACTAAAGCCTATTGTGATATATTAGCAAAGACACAGACTGATACAGACTGGGAGAAGAGTTTGACAGACTCGTATCTGGTCAAGATGAGGCTCAACCTGGAATAATTTTAAAAGTCATGGACTGCTCATGACTCACAAAACTGAGACTCAACAAAGTGGACAATAACAGCAGCATAATTCATATGAAATAAGTTAGTCATTAACTAAAATTTCTCAGACCAAACTGGAGAAAAATTAGCATCTGGCTATACATGTATTTGGCCCATGTCCAAGGCACTAGCTCCCTGAACCACATCATTCCATGGAAATTCATAAATGTTTAGCTGCTATAGACACTGACTGGTGTTTCAGGAGCAAAAGTAGTCGTGGTCAAGAAGTAATCCTTTCCTGGTTTGTATAGGGACTGGGTCAACAGCTTTCCTCCCTGTGGTAAGGAAAACTATTGACCTGTTGCATGCTATCATAACATTTCTCACCATCCCTGTTTTCTGTTGATGACAAATTCAGGTAAACAGATTGAGGCTGACGGCAATTGATTTACATCCAGGCACATTTTGGTGATTTCGACAGGAAAAGGGTTAAGCTGAGGAAAATAGACCTACAATGTCACATAAATCATTCATTAATTCTGCCAAAGATCAACCATTACATGCATTCAGCCACACTTCCAAGTCACTCATGTCATTCTCCTTCCAAGTCTTCTGACATGCATCAGTATGTCAAGAAATAACATTTGTTGTTGATGCAGTCTGCTAGATATATGGAGTCACATGGCTTCTCCGGGTTCATGTATATTGCACAATCTCAAGACAAGCTAGAGGACCACAACTTAAGTTCTAAACTGGTATGGCTTCCCGAGGTTTCAGCCGGTCTGACGTGAGTAGCTCCTAACAGTTGCGATCAGATTCACTGCTGGCAGGCAGGCTCACAGTAGATTAGCACTAGGCTACAGCAGGTAGACCTGTGCTTGGCAGCAGCTTCCACCTTGGCATTTACCCTTCAACCATGAAGTTGAGCTTAGGATTACACCCTACTCTCTGCCCATCTCCCCATGCATTACCCAAAAGTTGCCTGTTAATTTACTTCTTATCCTCAAAGAAAAAAAAAAAGAAAAGAAAAAGAAAAAAAAGAAAAATATGTAGATATGAATAAAGCTGAATGACATCAATGCTCAAATTTATATCTGGTCCTCTCATACAACGTATGGCAACATGATGCAGTCCAAATTTAACTAAAACCAAACCAAGACCGTAGAACCTGTCTTGAGACACCCTTTCAATGACAGACTGCTTGTTTTTAAAGACTGCTGTGTTAAGACACTGTATGTTATTTTACACATTATTGTGCCTCTCCTGGAAAAAACACTTGCTTTGAGACACCACTGGAGTGGTTTCTCAAGACAGGACTACAGTACAGAGAAGCAAAATAGCATATAACAATTGGTGGTTTCCATGGTGGGTAAGAGACATTGCCTACATATATATGTATCTATTTCCCAAGCAATATTTATTATTCCCCATGTTACAACTCCAATTAATTATGGTCTCACTGTCAAGTAAACATGTTTTCAAAATGTGGTCTCTATGGCAACATGGGGTATATTATATACATGTATATATACTGTATCATACATGCATCTATGCAAAAATAGAATTCCACTAAAGTTTTTTTTTTCTAGACCCATTTATCAATGCCATTGGCAGTTGCCCACAGCTCCTGGTTGACACACTGATCCAGTCTACCACCACATCAGGGCCCGTATAAAAGTATAGATACCTGACATGAAACAAAATCATTCCAGAAAGGATTTTTTAAGAAGATTCACTGCATTTTTATATCAAACGTATTTATCAATATTTATGTGGTTGTTGCTACATATTGCTAATGGAGGGAAAAGGTTGTGTTTAAAGAGCTAATTTGATCTTCCTTAGAAGTTTTGACATCACCCCTTGGCTACTGTGGCCTTGGCTTCCCCAGTTGCTGGACACCTGCACTGAGGATTATCTCAATGATTTAATTGACGACTGCTGAATAAATACCTTAAAGTTTATTCCTACAAGAGCTTTACTGTGTTTGCTGTATTAAGTGAAGGTGTACTTGACTGCTCTGGAATTTGTGAGATTATGTCATGCTGTGAATACTGGAGAATGGTTAACATGAAGTCAATTCTGTCAAAACTAATGCAGATTGCAAATTAACCATCGACCACTGAAAGATAATTTTATTGTACATTGGTAAAATAATAAAACTAGTCAAAAGTAAAGTTTGCTGGTCAGACTAACTGAGTAGATGACTACATCACCGAAGGCCCAAGAGACAGGCGATACAGATTCACTGCAGATGAGGCCTAGTGTAGTTTTATTTCTTTATTTTCTTGTGTGACCAATTTATTATATCACAAAGAAAGATATAACATAACCGTTGGGCAGGAATTCCATTTTTCCTTGCAATGATTATGGCCCTTAACCTGCATGAAACTCCAGATTTTAGAACATGTTTCTGACCTATCCTGTGTACACAAGACAATGCTATGATGAGATTAAACAGAGAACAGCACTGGATTCACCAGTTGTGCACTGTGGAGCCATTTGGCCTTAACGTTACCGGCAAATAAGTTTATAATGTTATAATAAACAAGTGAGATTCTGGACAGCAGCATTGATGATGATGATGATGATGATGATGATGATGATGATGATGATGATGATGATGATGATGATGATGATGATGATGATGATGATGATGATGATAAGTTAAACTTTCCATACTCTATAGAGACAGAAGGGGCTCCAGTTTATCTAGAAACATTTAGTCATTCATCTTTATAAAGGACACCCCTTGCCCTTTCGCTGGGGCAGGTCCAGATGTGGTACCATAAAGGTGATGGTGCTGTTGAGTTATGTGGTGCACGTTGATTTGTATCATCATTCGACAAGATAGGCCTATAAGACAACTTCTTTCCTTTTAACAAAACTCCTTCCACAAGGAATCCTGCCATTTCATTTGTCCACATATAATAAATACCAAAATGCTTCTCAAGAGAAACCTTGATCAACTGTCTCAAATTATGATACACTATGTAAGTTACTCAATTCTGTAGGTCAATGCCTAAAACATAGTTTCCAGTTCAGAGGCATTTCACAAGAGTCCAAATAGGTAATGGCATCATAATGATGAAATACAGTAGAAACAATGTTTACAATGGGTACACTTCTGCCATAAATACAGTATACTGAATTTCAGGTTTGTGACTCAATATATCTTTATTTGTTCTCTGGGAGGCAGATTTAAGAGGCACCAATTAGCATTTTCTTCCATTGTTGGCAAAAAATCAGTTGATTGTTTATCATATGACCATTAAACCAAACCTTTTAAAACATTAAAACTATCAAAACATGACATATAGTCTTTTCCTCATAATTGCTGACACTTTCAGGACCAATTTCTTCAACCACAGCAGACCTGTGAAATTCCATCTTTACAAACAAATTCATAGTGTACAGTGCATGCCTAACAATAACTTAGGAGGACAGAAATGAGCTTTTAAGATTTACCTGGTTGCAGTATCATCAATATATGAGTAAGTTAGACACTTTTTTTATAACGTGTAAATAATCGGAGGCCAGCTAAACAGCACGCAGTGTAAGAATTGCAGCTCATCTGTATAGGGAATATAAACAGGTGTGTTGCCAGCACGAACTGAACTATTTATCAAAAGTGCAATCTGCAGTTTAGGTTTGCGAAACACACAGAAAGCCGAATCCTATGCTTTGCCAATCTCTATTATGAAGATCAATGACTAGTGTAGTTCCAATTTGTGGGACTGTGTCACCCTGCTGGGTTCATCATCCTCACACTTGAAAAAAAAAAGTACACAAACTTACCTGCTCACAACAACAGTTGTCAACTTAGACCACTGAAGGTTAATTGTATGAGTAATAATTGACAAGGATTTTGTGGCTGCCATCAGATACAACATAATGAGAATACATACAAGCAGAACCAACTGGTACTGCATAAATTTTTTAACATCTTCCATGTAGTATATAAAGAACAAAAACCCTGTACTTAATTGAACGGGGCATGTTGGGCCCCCATTGACCCATTCATTTCATACTGAACTCCCCTCGTGTCTAAACCCTTTCCCCCTCAAACCGGCCAAAACCGGCTGGTGGTCAAATGTCGTCTGCTTCAGTGTATTCTACTAATTTCAACAGTTATGAAAAGCAATTTGACTGAGAAATGTACATGAGACTTATCAACATCACATGCCCCAGGTCAACAGCTTTCCTTGGCATAGGTTGGGCACTTAGTGCCCAACCCATGCCAAGGAAAGCTGTTGACTCAGTTTTAATTCAAGGGGGAAAGGGTTAAAAGCTGGCAGTCATCATAATTTCCATTCCATATAGTTTACAAGTTGCTAACCAGTCACTTGGACACTCATATCAGTAAAGGGTTTCATGCTGCAAGTAATAATAGTCATACAATATGCCAAAAATAATGTCAGTGATGTTATGTTACCCTCTACATGTACTTTATAAAGAATAGCAGACAACAATCTGTCCAGTCCCCAAACGAGACTTTTTGTAGATAAAACAGGTCAGACCAAGGAGCCTAGAATAGATTCTATTCTAGGCTCCTTGGTCAGACTAACTCAAACAAAGTTTTGGGAGTTTGTTTGTTTTTTGTTGTTTTTGTTTTTTTGTCTTTTTTTTGGGGGGGGGGGTTCAGCTGTACTTCAACAGTAATGAAAAACAATTTGACTGAAAATTGTAGATAAGACCAAACAAGATCACATGTCCCACGTACAGGCAATTTCTGTCCACAGACCCTGGCCTAGTCTTCTCACTGATAAAATTTGGGAGTTGCTTTGTATTTCATTTTTCATTTTATCCCATACTTTTAAGTAATCACATTAAAATAAACAAATTATAAACTATCTGTAAAAATATTACCTAACAGTAAGTTTTGTTTAGTTTCAGCTCTTATTGAAATAAAAGTGTAGCAAAAATATTTCCAACAAGTTTACCTGTGAATCAGTCATCTGTATTGATTGTCAAACAACAAGAAAAGATGAAAAATTCAATGTAAGACAACACATTTGAGGACCATCATCATAAATTTTATGTATGATCAAGCACAATTTTGATTAAAAATTCCTAATGAATGGTGCTACTATTTTGGAAAAAGTGCCCTAGGTAACCCCATGGAGGTCATGCAAACAGAATCAGCACTGATTAAGCATGAGGATAAAAAGGCTTGTCAGCATATAATCAACAGAGATATTGTTTACTGTGGCAAATTCATCATGTTTCGTGAAATTGTCCCACACCTGACTAGCTGGCACATAAATGTCATGATTCATTTTTCCCATCCAGTGCCATCGTATCTGTCTGAAGCATGTATAAATACACATTATAATATGGCCAGCTTGGTAGTATTTCACCCTTTTGTGTAATCAACAGTAATCATTAATACAAACCCTCGCCAAAGAAATATATTGCAGTCCCTAAAGGTATCCCAGTCTTCACACTATGCGTAATTGCATTTCAATACGGGTTGAGGTTTTCCATTACCATGATTATATTTGAAGCCTCTAATTTCACACTGGCTGGGCAATTGAATTGTCTTGAGAGATTTTGCTCGTGGGCTGTCTGTGTTGCCAATTCATCCTGGGATGTCCCATTATATTACAAGTGGTTGACTTTTAACCCTTGTCTCACCAAGACTGTCTTTTTATAGAAAATCATAGGACTTTCTGTATTGAAAGGAATTTTAGCATAAATGGACAGTATTCACACGCACTCGATACCCTGTGGACTGACCACTCTGGGATCGGGTTGTAATTAGGACAAGAGTTAATGTACCTATATGAATTACAATGAGCTTCCAGGTTTGCCTGAAGGGTGAAGTCTTGATCACAGTATGGCCCACCTCCATAATGTCACATGTCCATACTCAACATAAAGCCACTTGTTTCCAATAAACTCTAAGGACACTGTCTCCAGTCACTACCAAGTTTGTTGAATTGGTCCCAATCCAGTAAGGTTTGAATATATAGCTCTGCTGACTTGTCAGTAATCAAAACTTATAAAAACCTGCATGCATCTGTCATCCATCCCTAAGTCTGTCCATCTGTCAGTCTGTGGCCAGTCTATCTGTTACACTAAATCGTAAATGACTTAATTCCCCATAAACTGTTGCATGAGATGCTCTTATTTTCCACATGGGTGTTTCCCAGGTGGGCCTCTACCAAGTTTGCAAAGGAGATGATGATGCAATATTTTTTTTTCCTTTCCATTTCCTTCTTTTTTTTAATATCTTAAATTTGGTTTTTTGTTTTTCAATAAAAAGTCTGCCTGCCTATCTGTCTGTCTGTCTGTTGTTAATTTTTTGGTTCATTTTTCAGCAAATTTGTATTCTTCAAGATTGCTTGGCCTATGGCTTCAAAATTGCAATGGAACAATTCTGGGGACAACTAGTTTGTTCATCAAATGGCACTCTGAATTTTTTTTCTGTATCAACCAATTTTTTTAGTGACCTTGTCCAGAACAAAATTCCTGAAATGGTCCAAAAACATTCCAGTTCAGTCTTTACATGTAATTTTTGACTGAATTGTTCATACTGATAGATATATGTCTTTTACTTTTGATGTTGTGGAATTTCAAATGTTGATGTGCCCAGAAACCCTGCCATGGTCATTTAACAACAAGGCTTAATAGCCACTCTGTCAAAGTCTTGAGTCAACAAGGCAAATACTGATCAACACAGTTTTACATATACCAGTGTGACTTTTTGATGATAAAAGCTTTTTTTAAAGCTGCTCATTTCTCTCTTATAATATAGCATGTATAATGAAATCTGTCTAAGATTGCACTTAACATGTGCAAATATATAGTCTCATCTCTTTCCTAGTTAGAATAAGACTTGAGTACCAGCTTTCCTTTGTGTGGGGTTGGGCAACTTGTGCCAAAGAAAACTGTTGACCTGCAGCCTGTTATCCTATTATGTCTTAATCTTGTGCCATTTGCATTCAGCATGTTTGCCAACAGCAAAAAGTTACGCAAACAGACATTTCACCATAGCACAGTGTTTTCCCCACATTGTAAGCTGAAAGGTGGCCCACCTTTCATCTTTTCTTCACCGCCTTTCACTTTTTTACCACCTTTCTCCTTTTTCATTAAAAGGTAGGTTATTTTAGTAATATTTATGCAACTTTTGGTCAAAAAATCTTTCCTGGAATGAGAAATTGTCGGTTGCCATCAGGTTCACCACCTTTCTGCTCTCCAAATCTGGGGAAAACCCTGATAGCATACAGGCACTTTGGGGTCATTTGAGTGGAAAGGGATTAAGTGATGAGTGGGTTTTCCAAGATAGTTTAATTGCAATGGAAATCTTGTTTACGGTCACCAAAACGTGGTTAACCTTCTTTGGTAAGAATAGGACAAATTTAACTTTCCCAGGCATGGATTGGGAATACAGCACCCAGCCTGCTTCAAGGAAAGCTACCGACCTGAGGTATGCTACTCTGAGAGGTCTCGTCAACAATATGGTCATTCCATACGATTCAACAACATTGAAGCAATAGGTGTTTGGCAACAAGGCGCTGATGGCCACTTCAGAGCTGGAAAGGGTTACAGAAGTGGTCTCATATGGCACAGGTCTTCAATCCCAGGTTTCAGTCTAATCTGTCCTTCTTATATACATGTATTTCATTCGAGACACTTGTCTCTTTGGACCATGCTGACGATCATTGCATGATTTAGCTCATCTAAATACCCGCGTTGAGAGCAGCCAGCAAAGGTCAATAGTCTCACTGAATCTGAATTACATGTATCAACTGAACAGAAGCAATACTGTCTGGAGACATCCAGACTGAGCAAAACAACACCTGAAATTTGTTAATCAAGCTTGATACTACCCATTTCCATTTCTATGATTACAGGCGATGCTATAAAGCAATACTATTAAGAATCACCTGGATTGAATAAAACAACACCTGAAACTCATTAATCAAGCTCCACACTATACTCTCCATTTTCATTTCTATCTCTGACAAGGAGTGCATGATGATATTAAATGGTTTTAATACCTAATTTTACAATTGACATGTTCGGGAAGTAATTTAAAAAGCCATACAGCATATGACCACATATGAGGGTCCTCAGCAAGTAACTAATAGAACATTTTTCAGAGCCATAGACCTGCAATCTGATGACCCTTCCATATGATAACGATGAAATAAAGGTGAAAAATGATATTGCACACTATCAAAGTGACAGCAGCCGCTGATAGTGATCATCTGCACAATTTTGTTTATTTGCATATCGATAAAATCCCTTTGAAGCCTTTGTATGCACATGGACACCATCACGCTCTGCCATCTGAGGTCCTAAATTGAAAATTCCGCCACTGCCCTAACTGCCTCGAGAGCTGTATACATTGTACTATCTGGGGTCATTTTGGTTGATGTACCATCTTTATGGTGATGCTATCTTGTTGGGTTCAAAAGGCAGTCACTTTTGCTTTTCATTTCAAAGCCTTAATGCTATGACCAGCATCAGGTCGTTCACATGGATAGTTTTGCTTCTGAAACTTTTGCTTGGCCTGCTGTTGTACATAACCACCTATTATCTGCTTCCGGGTGTGTATGATCACACCAAGGCAGCTGCCAACCATGCATTCAAAAACAGCTGTCCCAATGAATACAAAAGCACTGCTATAAATTACCAGTTCTCCAGTAGTATAAAAACTTGCTTCACTCTGCAAGTTACAGATGACTGCTGGTGTTTTGAATAGTTTTATTAACCAGGCTATCAAAAAATCACATCATTTCACAAACAGCTAAATGTTTATAGTTTAGAGTAAAATGTTCTAATTAACTTTGTTTGCTGGTTCAGAATAGATGCACATGTACCATCAGCATAAGTCAAC